>JABUQX010032663.1:0-60926 GCA_015478945.1 Trachelipus rathkii
AATCTTGGGGCAAAGAGGAAGATGAAGAAGAAGAAGAAGGATATATATATATATATATATATATTGAAGTGTAGCTTTATATTCACTTCTAGGAATATCAAATATTACAATAATATTGAATGTTTCTAACTATATTCTATAAATATTGCAATGTAAAGTTAAGTATATAATTATAAATTTGTTATTAATGCTTTCGATCAAAGGATTTATTCTGGTACTATTTCTTCTGAACATCACACCGAGGGAAATGACATCACCATCATAATTGAGGTTTATTCATGAGCTAGAATGTGAGGAATATAAGCACCTGTGGAAATAACCACAGTTAGAACAATATCAATAAAGAATAAAGATAATAATAAAAATAATAATTTACAGTATAAAAATAATAAACAAAAATAATTATAATAATAATAATAAAATGATAATAATAATAATAAAAATAATAATAATAATAATAATAATAATAATAATAATAATAACAAAATAATAATAATAATAATAATAATAATAATAATAATAATAATAATAATAATAATAATAATAATAATAATAATAATAATAATAATAACAATATTTACCCAATTGGCCTTTGTGCGAAATATAAAATAATAAGTAAAAAGATTTTAACATATATTTTTTACTTTTAAATATTGAAGATTAAAGAAATGTTATTTTGTATTAACAATATAGAGTAATAAATTTTTGTTATCTGAAACAAATAAAACGTAATTATATTTGTAACTAAAAACAACAATTTTTAAAATGTAAAAAAAAATAGAATCACTATAGATACCTTCCCTCTCAAGAAGACTGGAAACGTACCGGCTTTAATAGCGGACGCCCAAATCGCGAGGTAGAAGGAACTATAGCAGGCGAAACAGGAGATATAAGAGAAGGAGAAGAAGAAGAAACAGACACAGAAGAGGAAGCTTCACAAGAGGGAACGTCAGGAGGAAAAGGTAAAATGTCAGGAGGTAAAACAAAATCAAGGACAGGAGGTAAAGTCGGAGGAAGAAAAGACAAGGAAGGCATGTGATGGGAAACAGAAGAAGAAGTAGTGGCGGTAATAGAAGGACAAGTAGAAATAACCGAAGGAGGAACTGTAGTAGTAACTTCAATAGCCTCGTGTAAGGGAGAGGAAGATACAGGAACATTTCGTGAAGAATAAGATGGAAAAAAAAAGGAAGAGCCAATGTCAGAATCATCATCCAAACCATAAGAAGAAACATCAAGGACAAAAGAATTATCGTGCAACAGATTATCAGAAAGATCAGGAACGGAAGAGTCAAGGAAAGCAGGTTTAATACGTTCAACCGAAACATTTTCTACACGATTCCCATTTTGAATTGTGAAAAAATGAGGTCGGCGACGAAGAACAAGATAAGGACCAGTATAAGAGGGTTGTAAAGGAAAACGATGAGAATCATGACGAAGAAATACATGAGTAGCAGAATCTAAATTCTTGGGTAAGTAAACAGCAGTAGATTGGGAACGAGCAGGAGAAGGAAGAAAAGAAGAAACAATAGAACGAAGCTTAGAGAGAAAAGAAGGATAATCCAGAAAAGGAAGGTCAATAGAAGAAGAAGAAAAAAATTCACCAGGAAGACGCAAGGGTGAACCATAGACTAGTTCAGCTGCAGAAGATTTCAAATCTTCCTTAACCGAAGACCAAGCAAAACCAAAGGAAGATTTTCCACCCAATGTTGCGGATTAGGGGCACAGCGCAAAGCAGCCTTTAATTGGCGATGAAGGCGCTCGACATAAGAATTCCCTTGAGGGTGATAAGTACTGGAATGGATTTTTTCAATACCAAGTAGAGATAAAAAATCACGCCAAAGATGAGAACGAAATTGTGGGCCATTGTCAGTCACAATAGAGGAAGGAACACCAAAACGAGCCACCCAATTAGTAAGAAAAGCCGTAGCAATATTTTCCGCAGTAGGAGAAGAAAGAGGAATAACTTCAGGCCAGCGAGTATACCTGTCAACCATTGTCAATAAATAAGTACACCCACGCGAAGGCGGAAGAGGGCCGCAAAGATCAAGATGAAGGCGGTCAAAACGACAAGAGGGTAAAGGAAATGAACCTAAAGGAGGTTTAGTATGTCTATGAACTTTGGTTTTTTGACAAGCAATACATGAACGAGCCCAAAACGAGATGTCAGTATGCATGTTAGGCCAAAAAAACGAGAAGATAAAAGTTTTTGAGAACCACGAATACCAGGATGAGAAAGAGAATGAAGGGTAAGAAAAACCTGTTTTCGAAAAGCAGAAGGAACAAAAGGACGAACCCTGCCAGTAGAAATGTCACAAATTAAAGGAACAGTAGAATCAGGCAATGAAAGAGTTTGAAGTTTAATAGAAGTATCAGCAGGAAGAATAAGATCATCCTCCATTTGAGCAGCCGACATAGCAGAGTAGTCTAATGTAGGCAAAGGCGTAATGGCATTAACCTGGATACGAGATAAAGCATCAGCACTAGAGTTATCACAACCAGGAATGTGACGAAGATCAGTAGTAAACTGGGCAATAAAATCAAGATGACGAAATTCACGAGGAGAATAGTGTAAAGAAACAGAAGTAATAGCAGAAGTGAGTGGTTTATGATCCGTTAGAACATGAAACTGACGACCTTCCAGAAAATATCTAAAGTATTTAATCGAAGAATAGACAGCAAATAGTTCACGACCAAAGGTACTATAGCGAGTGACAGCAGGAGGAAGTTTCTGAGAATAAAAAGCGAGAGGAAGCCAAGCACCATTTTGCAGTTGCTCTAGTGCAGCTCCCACAGCATAATCACTGGCGTCTACAAATAGGCGAGTTTCAGCACCGTGTTCAGGAAAAACAAGAAGAGTGTTGTTGATCAATAGAGTTTTACTCTGTTCAAAAGCCTCACAAGCAGCATCAGTCCAATTAACCATTGTCGAGCTGCCCTGACGACCTTGAACAAGCAAAGCAGTAACTGGAGCTAATATGGCAGCAGCCTTGGGGAGGAAACGACGATAAAAATTAAGGAGACCTAGGTAAGCACGAAGATCTTTCTGAGTGGTAGGAAGAGGATAATCACGAATAGCAGAAACACGATCAGGTAGTGGAGAGAGACCAGAAGAAGAAATTTGATGGCCAAGAAAATTAAGAGAATCAGCACCTAAAATGCATTTCTCGAAATTTAAACGAAGACCAGCTTGAGACAAACGAGAGAAAACAGTACGCAGATGAGAAAGATGCTCCTCCGGAGAACGAGAAGCAACTAATAGATCAATGTAAGCATATACAAAGGGTAAACCGCGTAAAACATGATCTATCAAACGTTGAAAAGTAGCACTGGCATTACGAAGACCAAACGGCATAAAATTATACATAAAATTGCCAAAAGGAGTCGCAATACAAGTTTTAGGATGATCATCAGGATTAACAGGAATTTGAAGGAAGGCAGATTTTAAATCAAGAGAAGAAAAAATGGTACATCCATTTAGAGAAGAAGTAAAATCATGAAGGTGAGGAATAGAATAAGTATCAGCAATAGTTTTAGAATTTAGTAACCTGTAGTCCCCAACAAAACGAAAAGAATCTGGCCCTTTTTTAACAATGTGAAGCGGAGAAGCGTAAGGGGAAGTAGAAGGGGAAACAATACCCTTTTCCAGAAGCATGTCAAATTCAACACGTGCAATGTTTAACATTTCTGGAGAAAGTCTACGAGCCTTGCAAACAGGAGGACTACCTTTTGTCTCAATGTAATGCATTACATGGTGAGATGCAGGAGGAAGAAAGATTAGAAATAGGCTGGAGTAAGTCAGAAAATTCAGAATGCAAAAGAGCGTGAAAAGAAGAATAAGAGAAGGAATCAGGAAGATTGATACCATAAATAGAAGAATCGAAGGAACAGCATTACAAGAAAGAGAAGTAGTGTCATCAAGTAGACGGCTATTGGCCATATCAATAAGAATATTGAAATGACTTAAGAAATCAGCACCAATGATATTTTGTGTAACATCGGCCAAGAGGAAAGTCCAACGGAAAGAACGACGTAGTCCAATAGATAAAGTAAGGAGTTGTTCCCCATAGACAGCAATGCTAGAACCATTAGCAGCCCGTAAATGAGAAACAACAGGCGGAAGAGAAGAACAAAAACCATGAACGTTCAAAATAGAGAAACTACTGCCCGAGTCAATTAGGAAAAATCGTTTAGAATCACCATCAAATATACGCAAAAGCGAACCTGGAAGAACAGCATTAACTTCAGGAATAGAAACAGAAGAAGAGTCAACAGAATTGAGAACAGAAGTAGGAGCCGTTGTAGTAGCAGTAACCAAAGATGAATAAGAAACAGTAGGAATATGGAGCGAATCAGAATCGGAATTGGAGGAAATGACCAAGGGAGGAGCGCAACGATCTACGATCCCCCGAGGAGAGTTTCCTAGAAGAGAATTTGCAGATTTAAAATTACAGGGAGGAATACAGTTACGAGCTCTAACACCAAAATGATAATGATAGAAGCACAAAGAAGAACCTTGAGGAGGTTGGGGTAATGAAGAACGGGAAGGTGAAGGAGAACGAGATCTAGTGCGAGAAGAAGCAGATGAAGATTGCTGAGACTGACACTGACAACGAGAAATAGAAGACATTTGTTGTTGCAAGGAAATAATTTGAACATTCATATTGTTCAACAAGGTAAGAATATTAGTAAGAGGGTCTAAAGATGAATTCTGGAAAGATGGAGGAGAAGGAGTACAAAAAGAAGAAGGAACAGAGTAAGAGGAAGAAAGAGCAGCGGAAGACGAAGACATAGAAGGAGGAGAAAAAGAATTAGTAGCAATTTGAGAAGGAAAAGTAATAGAAGAAGAAGAAGAAGGAATAATCGCGAGAGTAGAACCCATAGGGGTAAAAGATGGATAAGTTATAGGAGAAGAAAAAGATTGATTGGCACGAATAATAATATGTTCGGCTAAATCTTGAAGAGACAAGGCATCACCATGAGAGAGCAAGGAAGTACTAACAAAGGCAGGAAGACGGTCCAGGAAGAGAGTGCGAAGAAGAGATTGGTTACTATCAGCAAGGGGACCAGAAATAGAGAGCATACGGGTAAGAAGCTGTGAAGGAAGACGATCACCCAACACCTCATGTTTTAACAATTCGTGAAAACGGGTAGCATCAGAAGGAGAAAGATGGCGACGTAATAATTCACAAAGAGTAGAATAAGGAGTGAGAGAGGAGCTGACTGAAGTTAAAAGATTAGGGATTGATTTCTGAACTTCATAGGGAATGGAGAGCAGAAAAGCATTAGCTTTCTCGAATTCTGTAGGAAGCGAAGCGAGGAAAATGTCAAATTGCTGAATTGTAAAATCAACATCATCTCTCCTAAATTGCGGTGGGGTCAGGCGAGGAACACGCGATACGGGCCAGGTAGTCGCCGGCAAAGTCGCAGAAAGAGGAGGAGGCGGTGGAGTACTCTGTTGATGTAGTTGTTGTTGATGTTGTGACATCAATAATTGTTGATTGAGTGATTGTTGTAACAGATAGTGTTGGTGAGGATCATACAAAGGCGGAGGACGAGAAAAAGTTTGAGATGAAGAAAGGAGAGGAAATATAGTCGAAGAAGAAGGAAGAGAATCAGATAACATATTAGAGGTAATAGTAGAAAAAGTAATAGGAGCAGTAACAATAGTAGTAGGAAAAGTAGTAGTAGTGGTAGTAGTAGTAGTAATAATAGTAGTAGTAGTAGTAGTAGACATAGTAAATCAAATAATATAAATATTTTTACAGCACAAAGATACTCAATTGGGTGCCAAAACAAAATATAATTACAATTAATATAAAAGAACTATAATGTAAAAAATACAAAACTATCCAAAGCGAATGTTCGCAAATCTGGGGTCACCATTTGAAGTGTAGCTTTATATTCACTTCTAGGAATATCAAATATTACAATAATATTGAATGTTTCTAACTATATTCTATAAATATTGCAATGTAAAGTTAAGTATATAATTTATAAATTTGTTATTAATGCTTTCGATCAAAGGATTTATTCTGGTACTATTTCTTCTGAACATCACACCGAGGGAAATGACATCACCATCATAATTGATGTTTATTCATGAGCTAGAATGTGAGGAATATAAGCACCTGTGGAAATAACCACAGTTAGAACAATATCAATAAAGAATAAAGATGATAATAAAAATAATAATTTACAGTATAAAAATAATAAACAAAAATAATTATAATAATAATAATAAAAATGATAATAATAATAATAAAAATAATAATAATAATAATAATAATAATAATAATAATAATAATAATAACAAAATAATAATAATAATAATAATAATAATAATAATAATAATAATAATAATAATAATAATAATAATAATATTTACCCAATTGGCCTTTGTGCGAAATATAAAATAATAAGTAAAAAGATTTTAACATATATTTTTTACTTTTAAATATTCAAGATTAAAGAAATGTTATTTTGTATTAACAATATAGAGTAATAAATTTTTTGTTATCTGAAACAAATAAAACGTAATTATATTTGTAACTAAAAACAACAATTTTTAAAATGTAAAAAAAATAGAATCACTATAATATATATGAGGGTATCCTGTTACCTGTGTTAATGTATAGAGGTATAAATTTAAGAGCAGTGATATATATATATACATATATAAATATATATATATAAATACATATATATATATATATATATATATATATATATATATATATATATATATATATATATAGTATATAAGAAATAATATATATATATATATATATATATATATATATATATATATATATATATATATATATATATATATATATATATATATCCACCTCAGGACTTTATGGAGGATAATGAAAGTTTAGTTCCTGACTGCGTTGTTTATTATCATTAATTCCAGGATTTCGGGACTGTAATCCCGGTGCCTAAACACAATTAAAAAAAAGATTAATAAAACATTCTTATACAAGAAAAGTCATAAAAAAATAATAAAATAAAAATTTTCTAGGAATGCTTTTCTAAAACTATCCTAAACATAAAAAAAAAATGGTAATATTAAAATTGTTTAAAATTAAAAGTATTACAGTACCGTATTAATGTAAAGTTAAATTTTTATGAATAAGGAAAATTAAATTAACATAAAAAGGAAACTACAAACACAAAATTACCTATTTAGAATAAATTTACAAAGTGATGTTTCCCCGTTAACATTTTATTTGAACAGACTCCTTAAAATTATTTTAAACTCAGGAAATTATTAATAATTAAAAATTTAAGGTATAAGATTTGAAAAATCCATTAATGAAAATAAATTTACCCAAAATGAAACTACCCATTAACCTTATGTTTAAAACATGTAGCTACTTTTACAAACTGAAAAACTTATAAAAATTAAAATGAACCCAAACAATTTTCAAATTCAATGAAATGTATTTACTTAATAAAACTACTCTAGGTAACAGTTACATAATGATTTTGGCTAGTCCAAAGAAAAATTTATAAAAGAATTAAAATGAACCCAAACAATTTCCAAATTCAGAGAAATATATTTTAACTTTATAAAACTACTCCAGGTAATTTTGAAAAAATTATTTTTTTTTAAAATTAACAATAAAAATAAAATTATCTGAAATGATTTTCAACTGGAAAACACCTTAAAATTATTACAAACTACTCTAGGTACAACTGCTAATTAATTTTGGAAAAATGATTTTTAAAAGTTACCAAAAAAAATTAAGAATTTTATTCAAAATAATTTTCAACTGTTAAACCCCTTAAAATTATTACAAACTACTCTAGGTACAGCTGTCTATTAATTTTGGGAAAATGGATTTTTAAAAACTAACAATTATAATTTTACCCAAAGCAATATACTGAGCAGCAAGCTCATAAACTTCTGCATTTCAAACTCTATTCTTCTTTATAATTAAAATTTTACTTAATTTAACCAGAAATGTAAAAAAAATTGTTTAGTTTATGAAGGGAAAGTGTTAGTTCCCTACCGGAAATCCCTAATAAAATAATAATAATTAATACAGTACTAACGACGATAATAATATCCATATTAACGATTATAAGTTTGGCCAAATAGTTTACCCAATATATTTTGATCTTAGATCTACTGTATTCTAGGTCAGTATAAAATGGCGCATAATAATAATAATAATAATTGAAAAAAATCAAGGTAACAAGGGTAAATACAAACACACAAAGAGATAACTCACCGGATGTTTCCTGCTGATCAAGCTTGAATTCACAATTACTACAATTACTTAAAGGAATAACGAAATTAAACTTGTTTTACTTTAGGTACCACTTTGTACCTACTGAACGGTATTCACATATATTACAATGATTTGTACATAACGATACTAGGTTACCTACCGACTCCTCTATACCACATAGGTCACTAGGTGTACACCCGTAACAAAAACTTCAAGGTATTTCCCCAAGGAATACTTCGTACGTAACCAACATTTACGATATACTACGCTTTACACTAATCAACTATAACTGTACTTGAACATGTAACAGTACTCCACTATATACTTATTGTACTTTCCACTTCACAGTACTTTACTTTATTATTACTTTAATCACATATCAACAATGACTGCAATGAAAAGAATATAAACTTTAATAAATAATAACACTGATCAAACCAGAAACATCTGTGTGCTTCTACCGCCGACTTGGTCGACACAGTAACTAGGAAACACTCCATGTTCTTCTTCAACTTCTCAATCTTCCCCTCTTCTCATACATAGAAGAACAACCATCACATCTTCACAAGATAGGACAAACAAACCTAAGAAAAGAAAAACACAAAACCCATCAATAATAATAATAATAATAATAATAATAACAATAACAATAATAATAATAATATTTGTACTAATTTTAGCCGAGTGATTGATATAAATTGGTTGAACATGTTATGTGTTAGTGTCTACCCAGATATGTTTTCCAAATCTATTTTGACCCTACGGATACTGTATATTTATCCATCTTTAACAGCGTTCAATATTTCTTATCAGCGAGACTGTTTTGGTATAGCTCCTCTTCGGTTGTCTTATAATTCAAATAAATATAAACTAAATTTTGTAAAAAAAAAAATCTCTTTTAATGCTAATAATCATAATAAAAATGAGTAGGTATAACATTTGAATAAACAATGAGGCAAATTGGTATATATTGAAACACATGGGAATGATGCTTAGTCTATCATTAGAGAATCTACCTCGTGTAAGGCAATTTGAGCAAAAATTAAAAATAATAATTTAATTCCTTTTACATTGATAGTGTTTTTAATAAAACTATAAAAGGTGATAATAATGATGATAAATCTTAGCGGATAAAGTTTACTTAAAAGAAAGATAAAAAACTAAAATACTTCCTGATAAATAGAGCAGACACTATATACTTACTTTATGTTTATTCACGCAGTGGTTCCTTTTCTCCTTTTGTTGTATATTCCTTTGTGATGCTGGACACAATTAATTCTCTCCTCTTTTATTGTTGTTGAAGTCGGACACAATTAATTCTCTCCTCTTTTATGTTGTTGAAGTCGGACACAATTACGATGAATGTTCTAAAGTCACTTTTTAGTCAGCCCTTATAAATCCAGTCAATGTTTCTGATGAACACCAACAGCAATTGTGAGAAAGACTACTTCAATACCACACACAAGCATGAAAGGCGCCCCACACACTCATGCATACTACCCAGCTGTAATTCTCACAACCACCACTGAGCGAACATTCACACATTAACCTATCAGTTGCACAGTTGATACAGATGACTTTAGTGATGTGTCCTGTAGTAATCTCTCCCTTTTGGATGACCAGTAGATGAAGTGTTGCCGATAACTTTCTTTTTGTGTCCCGGAATATTCTCTCCTCTTGTGGTATTTTTTCCTCTTATTGTAGTGGTGATGACAATATCTGTTAAGATCTTATTATCTTATTTCTAGCCTTATGCTAGTTTCTATCTTATTATTAAATGTAATAATATAATTCTTAAATATAAATCAGAGGCTTGCAGTCTCTGAAACAATAAAAAGAAATAACAATTAAACATTGTTTATTATATGTTAATCCCTATCAACTTAATATTAATTCCCTGAACAAATGCTAGCCATTTGTTACAAGGGTACCTTTCCCATGTACTTATAATAACATATGTACAGGTTGCTGCTCCTCTCCGCTACCCGATCTTCCTTTCTTCTCCATTACATAAAACAGGAACAAGACAGGAACAGGAACGGGACCAGGAACAGTCTATCACTTCCCATATGGTTTTGGTTGGGGCCTAGTTGTAAATTAAAGCGAAGGTTAAATTTGTTTGTAAATTATTCATAACTAAAAAAATTATAAAATAATATTCATAATAATAATAATACAAATAAAAAAATAATAGCGGATTGAGGTTACTTAAAAGGGTAGGCCAATAGAAATAGACTAGGGTCTTGTGGTGGGACTGTGTTTTAAATTAAAATGAATCCTATGGTTTGTTTAAAAATTAATAAGAATGATAATACTAATTGAATAATTAAAAAAAATAATTCTCCTAGCTAAATATACCCAATACCCAAACTATACTCTTAAAGTGTTCCATAATACCCTTTATTCTCACCTTTCATATGACAATATGACATCCAATACGTTCAGCTTACAGCCCTTGTAATTACCAAATAAATGATTCTTTTTCATATTATTTACCATGGTAAATATAATATCAACAATAAATTAAATATATACAAAATTAGAGAGTTCAAGTTTGGTAAAGGTACTCCAGGAACCGTAATTATGGTACCTTACACAAAGTCCCCTGGTACCAGTCTGCCTTGCTCCCAGATACCACCTAATACTTACAACCCTCCTTTCTTTCCCTTTACCTACACTTTCACCACCTCAATATTTATTCTTACGATTATTTTACTTTATTGTTTAAACATATTATGAAAGGGCCAATAAGAGATATCTGAAAGGATAGAAAATTATATACTTGAATTAATAAATAAAAACAAAAATAAATTAATTCATGCTTGTGTGCGTGACCAAAAGGCTCAAGGGTCCTTCTTGAAGAGCAACAAAAGGGGACAGTGAATTCAAGCAGCAGGTAGAAGCAGCAAAACCCATAACCTAAAACAAAACAAAAAACAATCACTAATAATAGCTATTAAAAATAATAATGGAAATACTAGGCTGGCGTTGTGGCTATTAAAAAGGTAGGCCCGATTTTCCAACTAAAAATGAAGAGTGAATGTGCTTAAAATATAAAAATGACGATAATAAATACAATAATATCCATAAAATAAGGAAAATATTAATAATAATAATATATGCGATTGAATATTACTTTAAAAAGAACGAGAGTTATTTAAGATATTTTTGCAGGCATTTTCCAAAAAGTCTACATTGTTTCTTAAATCTTAAAAATTTAATAAAATCTGAAATTGCTTTAAATTTTTTTTTATAGCCATAATAATAATAATAATAATAATAATAATAATAATAATAATAATAATAATAATAATAATAATAATAATAATAATAATAATAATAATAATAATAATAATGACTAGGCTATAATTATTTACTCAAGGTTAACCATGCGTTTCTTACCTATTAATACATTTTATATAATAATAATAATAATAATAATAATAATAATAATAATAATAATAATAATAATAATAATAATAATAATAATAATAATAATAACAATAATATTAATGACTAGGCTATAATTATTTACTCATGATTAACCATGCGTTTCTTACCTATTACTACATTTTCCAATATCCCTTGTATTACAAAAAAAGTTTTTTTTTGTTTAAAATAAAATAGTAATATTAGTAATAATGAAAAAAAGTTTAACAGAACCCATGTGCAGAGAAGTAATACCTATTTAGTTTATCTACCATAAACTGAATTTTTTCTAATAAATATTTACAGTGGAAATCACATGGTAAGAGCTAGGGACTCGTCAGCTCTGGTTTTTCCATTTTAACAAGCATATTTTTTGCACAAATATATTAAATTTACTTAGCACTGAGAAAGTTAGAATGTATGCTTAAAATGTTACTGACCTTATTCCCAACACTTTTAGAATAAATATATAACTTACTAAGTAAAGGACAACGGAGTCAATCAATGTGTATAGAGCAAAGAATATTAAATCAATGGGCCTCGCGGAAACGTTCCGCGTTCCCGTAGGAGGCTAGCATGTAATGTGATGTTGCCGATTGGCGGATTTAAGAAATTTGGTGAAAAAAAAATTGAATATAAACTGATGTAGGCAATTTTTTTTTTGTTTAAAAATAAAAGAGTACTTACAAAAGTATTCTTTTATTAATTATATAATTGGCTGTTGAAAATAGTCAAATATTTAGTCTTCCTTCCCCAGAAAATAAAATATGCTACTTCTGGGTGGTGGTCTCCTATAGAAGTGAATTCCGGTGGTGGTGCAGATTGGAGTGGAAGTGCCAGGAAATGATCTTGAATGCGAGTTAAGTGATGGATGTTTAAATACTCGAGTATTTAAATGGTAGAGCTGAGAGAGGTTTGTTTGAAAAGAGCCAAATATATATATACTACTCGTCAAAAATAACACACCACTAGGATAAATGATGTCACTCGCAGGAACGGGAAGGCCCCTAACCCCATGAAACCCCACACCAACACAGATGACAGCATCAGTATAACTATGTAACCACCCCACAGAGAATAGGCTGCTGCATTGGGGCTGCCACCGCGATAAATTTAAGAAAACATAAACCACGTAACTGGACCTGGGAGAGGTGGCCTGGGTAAGTTATGGCGGGGGTATAATCGAGCGAGGGATCACTCCCGTACGAAGCGACTCCGAAAAACATGGAGAGGATAGTGCGTCAACTGTCAAGAGATCAGTGTGCAGATATCAACACTCCACACCGAAGGACATGGGTACCGGGCACTTGGCGATGATTCGGTGTTGCACACACAACGGGGAGGACAAGGTAGGCCCAGGGCCATGACACCCGTGGAAGATCGATTTATACGTCTGCGTGTATTACGAGAGCGCCACACAACGGCACGACATCTGCAGATACAGCTGGCGGAGTTACACGACACCAGGGTGAATGACAATACAGCCTGCCATAGGTCCACCGCACACCACGGCACATCGGATGACGCGACTGGCATTTGCCCGAGAGCACATCCATTGGACGGTCGACGATTGGGCAAAGGCCCTTTGCTCTTTACGGACGAGTCGAGAGTGTGTCTGTACGCCTCGGACAGGCGTGCTAGAGTAAACCGATCACTGACGGAGAGGTTCGCGCAATGCAATGTGCTGCAAGTGCCGTCGTTTAGAGGTGGGCTGGTTATGGTCTGGGGAGGCATCTTTATCGGGGCCTACGGAGTTGCACATCTTCGATGGAGGCCCCCTTACAGCCATTAGGTATATCACAGACACCCTTGAACCATATGCCGTGCCATATGCCCCCTATATCGGTGACTCTTTCATCCTAATGCATGACAATGCAAGACCACACAAGACCCAATGTGTGAAAGACTACCTTAGGATGGTTCCAATTACTGCGCTGGAGTGGCCAGAATATAGTCCGGACCTCAACCCAATTGAGCATTTGTGGGATATTCTGAAATGTCGGATCCGACAGCTGCAACCCCCTCCACGGACCCTCCCGGACCTGTGACAGGCACTGCACAATGTATAGGATCAAATCACTGTCCAGAACATTGGCTCACTCATCTAGAGCATGCCAGGACGGTGTCAGGCAGTAATCCGTGCCAGAGGCGGTCATACATGGTATTGAGACAGACCCAACACCCCCATTGCCGTCAGTGTACATACCAACATTGTGTTTGCGGCGCCAAACCTCCAAACCCTACTGCAAGACTTTGGCTGCACCTTGGACTCACACTCTATCAACCTACGATTCTGGGGAGGAATCCACCATGTTATTGTCATTGTTCAATAAAGTGTCTTCACGTTTTTCAACCTTTTCTACCTTTCCTTCGCCACGTACCCTTGTGGTGTGTTAATTTTGACAAGTAGTATATATATATATACTCAGAATCTTGGTGCTTGCAAATATCTTTGTGATTTTTGAATTTTGTGATTACTTGTCATAATTTTAAAGTTTATGATGTATGTAATAGTATTAGTAATCAGTTGTTCATGATAATTCTTTGATATGTTTGGTTAAAGTGGGAGAAAAAGATAGAAAATTTGATTGGGCAACCATGTTTATCGACAGGAATTAGGTCTGAGGGTGTGAAATTTGTATGCAAGCTGGGTTTTTGTTGATGTTGCAAAATAGAAATTATTGTAAATTATATATTTTAGGAATTTATGTGGAATTTCATATCAGTTTATTCAAAATTTGATTTGGGGAAGGAGTGAAAAGTAATTTTTACAAAACAAAATAAATGAGATTTTGATGTCAAATCTGTAACTATTTTGCTATGTTAACCTTTAAAAATTTTCTTGTGTGTTTTGCCTTTTAAACTGGAGAAGCAGTTTGGTTTAACATGCTTAGAAATTTTCTAATTTCTAAGATGTTAGTCTTTTATATTTTTCTCAGAATATAAAAGGGATCTGCCAGGTGGCAAAAAAATTTTTTTTAAAGCTTAAAAGTGCTTGTGATTTGTGTACAATTTTTCCTGTGTGAGGAATGAAAAGTTTCTTCCAAAGGGCAAAGTTTTGGGGAGGTGGTAGAAAGTATTCTTTGTGATATGAGGTTGTCTTGAGTTGTTTGTTTGAGCATGAGTGTGGCTCAGTTTATAATTTTATTGTTTTTCGCATATGGAAAGGAATTATTTGGAAAAGCCCATGGAAAGTGTTTGTTGCTCTCTGTTCAACAGTGTGTTATTCTTTTAAAAGATTGTGTTTGTGTATTTGTGTATTGGATAGCATCTTTTAAAAGCATATGCAGGAGATCTATTTTTGAAAATGAGAAGGGAAAAAAGAGTTTGCTTTGTGAAATTAGCATGTTTACAAAATTGTGTTTCAGTTTCATGCGAAAACCTGTTGTTTGTTTAGTGTGATACTGAAAATATGTTAATTGCAATTTTCATTATGTTGTCCTTTAGAGAGTGGAAAGTGCTTTATGAAAAAGTCTTGTATTAGTTTTATGCAAAAACATTCTGAGAAAAGTGTTTATTGTGAACTTGAAAATATGTTGATTGTAATTTCATTAAGTTGACCTTTGAGAATTGGAAAGTGCTTCTATGAGAAACTTTGTGCTAGGTTTATGCGAAAACATTCTGTTTGAGGAAAGTGTTTTATGACAAACTTAATGTTAGTTTTATGCGAAACCAATCTGTTAGAAGTTGTTGTTTAATTAACCCTCGCGCATACAGATGCGTTTTGGTTACGCACACGTACGGTGTGGGCAGAATCTGCCCACACTATATTTTACGGTGAATTTCTTAAATTTGACAACTAATTTCATTTAGATAATGTGTATTGGACCTTTTGCAGTTGATCTAGCCAGTTTTTGTTACTTAATATTTATTATTATTATTTTTAATTATTATTTGAAAAATGGGTGTTTTTTTCTTGTGTTATTTCCATTGCTAACTATAAGATTGGCTGTAAAAAAAAAACTATACAACAAAATCTCTTCAAATTTGATAGATATATTCCTAGATTAGTACTAAAAACAATACTGTACCGCAATATAGCCCAAAGGACTCAAAAAAAAATTTATATGTAAGGGGGGGGGAGGTATTTTTTTAACAATTTAATTTTTAAAAAAGAGAAGGGGACAATTAAATTTTTATTGCATAATGTACTGAATTAGGTTAAAAATACTAATATTTGTGTAATAAAGTACTCAACAATTTGAAATAAAGAAAATTGTTAAAGAGTGGTCAAAATTTACCCATGTGTAACACGCACATCCGGTGTGGGCAAATTTTGCCCAAACAATATTTTTATGGCGATTTTCTTAATTTGGTTAATTTTGATAAACTAATTTCATATAGAAAATATGTATTGGACCTTTTGCAGTTGATCTGGCCAGTTTTAGCTACTTATGTTTATTATTATTATTATTTAAAAAATTTATAAAGGTTGCACGCACGTACAGTGTGGGCAAATTTTGCCCACATCCTAGTATATCCCGGTTAACTTCATTAGTTTTACATATTTTTTTAACACAAATTTCAGAGGTCTTTTTTCAACATCTTTTTGAGGAATACCTGGAAGGAAAAAAAAATTGAACACAAAAAACTTTGAAAATTTTCCAAAAAAAAAAAAAAATGTGGCTAAAATTTGCCCACACCGTACGCGCGAGGGTAATGGATGAGCATATAGATTCATAGTATACTTCTTTGCTTAGGGAAAGCGTAATGGTGCGATACGCATTGGTATTTTTTTTTATGAAAGATGGTTGCGGAATGGAAAATTTGTCTTTGTTTAAAGCGAGAACAAGCTGATGGGGTAGAATGCTTTAATGCAAAAGTGTATATGTTTACAATGTGCCTTTGGCATAGACAAAAATGAGAAATTAGAGCGGGTATTATATGAATGTGTGATGGAGCTTTGCATTGTGATCAGTGGGAGGCTGTTTTTGCGAAAGAATGTGAAGTAAAAAAGCTTTGGTTATCTCTCTCATTTTTATTCCATTGGTAGTGTTATTCCAGGTTTGGATTATCTTGCGTTCTAGTTGTGTTTCTCTTAAAAGTTTGAAAATTTTCTTTCAGTTTTCTTGATGAGTTTTGCAGCTTCTTTATTCTTATGCAAGTTTCAATTTGGGAGATCTGTGATTGTTCCTTTTTTTTTTTTTTTTTTTCATGCTGCAATTCTCTGAGATCCGGGTGATCTGAGTTGGTTTATTCTTCTCTGAGGTGCAGTTTGGGAGATCTGAGCGATTGGAGATCCTGAGGGTTTTCGTTGCTTTTTTGTTTAGCAACTTTGCTTGTTGAAGCCTTGGTGGCATCTTTTCCTTCTTGAAGTACGAAGGGCTGGTGGGGCTTGTGAAAGATCTAAACTTCTTAGAGATCTCATATTTGACAGCATGAAGCCTATATTGTCACCATTTCGGGGTCAGTGGAGGCTTTGTTTGGTCCCAAGTTGGACCTGTCATTCTGCGTTTAGAGGTTTCCACCATTGTGGGTGCGGTGGAGCTCATGAGAAATTGGCCTTCTTTGGTCCAATGTTGGTGGGCCTGTGGTTCTACGTTTCCGCTTTCAGCGGTTTCCACCATTCTGGGCACGATGAAGCTCTTGAGAAATTGGCCTTTGCGTCTTGAAGACATGAACTACGTCTGGAAAGGAATAAGATCCTTCTAGGTCTCACGTAATTGATCTGCGTCAGGAGAGAAATAGACTCTTCTAGGTCTTGTACAATTGACCAGCATCAGGAGTTTTTGTTAGAATGCCTTCTTTGCGTTTTGAAGGGAGTTGCATAATGGAAAGTTAAACAAGTTTGAGGAAATAACTTGCCTTAAAAATGAATGAGATTGAGGAGTGATTTTGCTCGGCAAGTAAATAAATTTGAGGAAATACCTTGTCTTATAGTGTAAACAAGTTTGTGATGCGAATGTGGTTGGAGAATCAGCCCTTTTGATGGATAAATAAGCTTAAGATGTGAATAAATCCGAGGTGTGGATAGGATTGAAGTGAGAATAACTTTTGAGAAGTGAGTGAACTTAATATCGGGATAAGCTTTGAAAGTGAGAGAGATTAATGTCTGGTGAACTTGGTTGAAAATTAAATCAGTAAGAGAAATTAACTTGCTTTTAGCATGAGCTAATTATGTGTATGAGTGTAATATGTGAATGAGCTCTGAGAGCGAATGAGCTTAATCTTTGGTTCATCATAATATGAATAAGCTTAAAACGTAAATAGCTTGTGGCGTGAGTAAGCCTGGGGAACAAACAAACTTAATGTGTGAATGATTGTAATATGTGAATGAGCTTTGCAATGGCATGCGTTATGCTGCTTTTTAGAGTTTTGTAAGAGCATGTGTTAGGGTTGTGTTTTAAGCTTTAACAGGGATTGAGTTTGTGACTGAATGTTTTTATTTTTTTTGCAGTTTTTGCGACAATCTTTTGGAAAAGGTGTGGTTTGTTTAAAACAATAGTGGAATTTTGTTTTGTGAGATACTTGAATAGCTGAAAGAGATTGTGTGGCTTGTGATCAATTCGTGGTGAGGCGTTAGTTACGATAAGGCTTTGCCAGAGAGAGTGATTTGAGAATGTGTGGAAATTGAACTGTCTTGAGGGGGGGGGGGGGTGTAAAGAAAACTTTGTGTTTATAACAAGGTTGATTGTTATGTGTACTGTAATAGCGTGAAATGGATGGTATTCTCTGGGGTTTGCTGTGAAAGCTATGTGAATTGTTATTTTAAGAGTATCCTTGTATCAAAAAAAATGTTCTCATTTGTGCATGGGTGTACTAAGAACTTTTGTGTGCTTGGAAATTTACCATTAGGTAATACAAGAAAAATATTCTAATAAAAAGTGGATTGGAAACATAAAGATTTGTTCACTGTAACGAAATAGTGAGCTGAAAATTTTCCTCTTTTAAGTGGTTGAAGTGAAATGTCGTTTCTCAATGTGAGAATTTTCTTTTTGTTTTTCATTGTGAGGTAGAGTGAAATATTTTGTGAAATAAATGCATTTGTGTTTCTTGTGGAGCCAGAGAGTGGAATTTAAACTCAAAAGATGTGAACGCATTAGAGTTTTCCTTATTTGTGGTGGTTGCGTTGCGAAATAGCGTTCAAAATGGTGGTGTTTTTCGGTTGCATTGGAGTGGGTGTATTGATAAGTGTTTTTATTTGATAAGGGCATGAGGTTTTTTGTGACTGGAGTATTTTAGAATGGGTGTGCTTAAGAGGTGTTTTTGTTTTCCGTCTTTCTGGAGTTTTTAGGACTGAATCTGGTAAAAGAGTGTTTAAGTTCTGTGAGTGAGTGTTTTGCGATTTTGTGGAGTTTTAGGAATGGAACCAAGGGTCACTTAGCGGGTGGCATGGTCGAATGAGTACCAAAGAGTGAGGTAGGAGGAGAAGAAAGGATTGAGTTTCCTAGGGCGGCTTATGTGAGCGTTTGGAAGGGCAGATGATGCTTTTGGGTTATGTTATGTGTGATGCTGTCCTCTGTTTAAGGTAAGCGAACGAGAGGAGTTATTGCAAAATCTTTATATTTTGTGGAAGTAGTGTGTAAAAAAATTGAGCAGTAGTGAGTGCAGTAGACACCTGTGTATTAGCGTATATTCCCTTATTTTCTTGCTCCACCACCATTAATGAAAGTACCCCTCTTTCAGTACTCCCCCTTCACAGCACTAGAATTCCCTCCTCGATCCACTTATCAATTTCTTCCTCAAATTTCAATCTTGTCTCTGCTTTTATTGACCTCCCATACATTCCAACCTTGTTCTTCCACTTTCACTTCACTGTCCAATGCTTCCAATCGAATTTTCCTGAAAAATCACTGTCATTAATTTTCCATTCCCTTTCATTGTCTCATTTTCTATCGATACCACCAAATTTTTCTTTCCAATTCCTGAAAAAGGTTCTCTCTTTGTTGATGAAAACTTTCAAACTCCTCCCTGATGACATCTAATCCCAGGATTATATTCACATCCGCCATTAGATTTTTTATCACTGCAATTTCTTTCTTTCTCCATCAATCTCTATATACATCTCACAATTCCCGTTGCTTACAACGTTCCTTCCGTCAAACGCAACTATGATCTCTCTTTTTCCATCTCCTTTTACTACATTGCTACTAACTACCGGCTTTGTTCAGCCAGAATCTATAGTACCTAGCACGTTTACCATTCAGTTTTATCTTTTTCAGAGGAATCCGGCACAATTATTGGGTTGATTGAGACGCAGCAGCCCCCTCCAATTCGTTTCCCGAAGTTCTAAGTTTACATTCCTTTGAGAAATGTCTTTATCCACCACATTGCACTGTATTTGATTTTTAAGCGATCCTATAACATCTCCTGAAGTGAGGTCCTCCACATGAGAAGAAGGTAGTAAGGAAGATTTAGGAAATTATAGGCCAGTTAGCCTAACATCTCTGGTTTGTAAAGGTTCTGGAAAGTTACTGAAGGTCATATAGAGAAATATTTAGAAGATAGCAAGGTATTGTATGACTCCCAGCATGGTTTCAGAAAGGGTAGGTCATGTCAGACAAACCTTTTAGAATTTATGGAATACATTACTGACTGCATTGACCGAGGAGATCTAGTTGATATTGTATATTTAGACTTCAGTAAAGCTTTTGATAAGGTTCCCAAGGCTGATGAAGAAGTTATTGCAATGTGGTATAGGTGGAGTGGTACATGGTTGGATTAAAGAGTGGTTGTGGAATAGAAAACAGTGTGTACAACTAAATGGCAATAAGTCATCATAGGAAATAGTGAAGAGTGGTGTCCCACAGGGTTCAGTGCTGGGGCCACTGTTGTTTCTCATATATATAAATGATTTAGACCTGGGACTTAAATGCAATGTTTCTAAGTTTGCTGATGATACCAAAGTGGCCCACCTCAGTTAGGAATAGTGAGGGATGTATAAGATTCAGAATGATCTTGATAAACTTCTTGGGTGGGCAGATAGAGTGGCAAATGAATTTTAATAGTAAAAAGTGTAAAGGTTCTTCACTAGGTTACTCAAATAAAAGTTTAACTATGATATGAATGGGGATTGGCTGAGTCTGTGGACCAGAAAAAAGATTTGGATGTATGATTATAAGCAGTAATCTGGAAAGTAGCTAATGTTAGTTTGTTTAGAAATAAAGCTAATAAGATGCTGGGCATAATAAATCATAATGTTGTTTACAAAGAGCAAGGAAGTAATAAGTAAGAAACTATATAATAGCTATGTTAGGCCAATAATAGGTATTGTGCACAAGTTTGGGCCCCTTACTTAAAGAAAAGACTTAGATATGCTAGAGGGAGTGCAACAACAAGGATGATTTCTGGGTTTTGAGGGTAAGAGCTGATGAGGAGAGGCTGAAGGAGTTGGGAATGTTTTCTGTAGAAGGCGATTTCTCAGAGGGGACATGATACAAGTCTACAAAATTTTTTACATCCTTGATAATACAGAGACCAATAAATTCTTTATAGTAGAGCACGGACGGGAGACCAAAGAAAGAAAGAAAGAATTTAAGAAAGAAAGCATGCCATCTTGATATAAGAAAGTATACATTCAGCAATAGGGTTGTTAAATTTTGGAATGATTTGCCACAGGAGGTTGTTGAGTGTGACTCAATTGCAACATTTAAGAAAGGGTTGGATAGGTATATGGATGGGTTGGGTATCACATAGTATATTTAGACGAAGCCAAAATGGCTGGTTTTTAGTTATAGTAGTTAGTAATGTTATAGCTACTGCATGTGTGACCATAACTTAGTTATTAAGGCATGTGGATGGTTTGGGTAACATGTATAATTTTTTTTTGACTAAGCCAAATTGGTGGATTTTGGTTACAGAAATTTGACAAGCCCTAGGGTGCTTTGTGGATTTGCAGGAGAGCATGTTTGGTTAGTGGGTTGACTGGGACAGTCTCGATAGGCCCATGTGGCTTCTTACTGTCCCTATATTTCTTATGTTCTTATGTTCTTATTTCAAGCAAGTTAAATATGTTGTTTGACCCATCCTGCATTTTCTCTTGAAGTGAGATCCTTCACATGAGAAGCATTCAACATTTCTTTCTTTTGACCCAAATTCCTCTTTTTCTTTTCTCTGCCCCGCGCAGTGACATAAACGTTAGTGACATAAACGTTATGTGTTAGTGACATAAACGTCCATCGGTTCTCCCATGCACTTCTTTTCACAAATTTTTCTAAAGGTCATGAACGGGTTTTTGCCAAAAACTTTTCTCAGTTTTTCCTTTATCTTCTCTGAGTGGTTATTGTCCTCCTCACTCATCTCGAGGAAAACTGCTAGAGCCTCCCTTTCAAGCAGCATTGGCAGGGTGAGTTCCTCATTCTTGATCTTTTGAGACCTTTTTTTAACCCATCTTCAGTCATGCCGCTTCTTATTTTGCTTGGATAGCTTTAGGCCACATCAGTAATTTTTAACCCATTCACTGAAATGCTCGCTTCTTTTTTTACACCGATGCTTACATACAGTGCACAGACTACGCATGTGAAACTCCATTTTGATAATGTTTGGACTCTTCTTCAATACCACAGTTATTATTATTATTATTATTATTATTATTATTATTATTATTATTATTATTATTATTATTATTATTATTATTATTATTATTATTATTATTATTATTGTGTGTGTGTGTGTGTGTGTGTGTGTGTGTGTGTTATTAATATTATTATTATTATTATTATTATTTATTATTTATTATTATTATTATTATTATTATTATTATTATTATTATTATTATTATTATTATTATTATTATTATTATTATTATTATTATTATTATTATTATTTCAATAAGATTGAGTATTCTTAAAGTTTGAAATTTGGATTTCATAAAAATTAAAACTTGATCTTGTTAAATCTGAGTCAATAAATTTTATTGTATTATTATTATTATTATTATTATTATTATTATTATTATTATTATTATTATTATTATTATTTAATTATTATTATTATTATTATTATTATTATTGTTTATTTTATTATTTTTTTTTAGGATCAAGCTAAAGATGACTCAGAGAAAAAATTTGAAGAAAAACAATGGCATATACCACAAAAATTACTAAATCTACCTGGTAAGATATATATATATATATATATATATATATATATATATATATATATATATATATATATATATATATATATATATATATATATATATATATATATATATATATATATATATATATATATATATATATATATATATATATATATATATATATATATGGTGTTTAGAACCTATATAATATATATATATATATATATATATATATATATTGGACCCCCTCTCATGTAGGGGTAACTGGCAATGAAATTGCTGACAGAAGAGGCCAAAATGGTCACCACCTCTTTCGGAGTTTTCCAGGTACCTCCGGATTGCCATTCGACAAGGCTGCCTCCCACCAACCGATTACTACCCTACTCTCCGACGGTGCTTTCGATCTTGTTGGCAAGAGTGCTGGATGAATGATCAGCTGGGAGCGAAACTCGGAAACATAAAGCCGAATATTTGTGAATGGTCTTCCTCCCACAGACGAAAAAGCTTACACGAGGTGATACTTCCCCGCCTCCGTATTCGCCACACTAATATCTCTCACAGTCTATATGTCTCCGAGACCCTCCTCCCATTTCCAAATTTTGCCGTCGCCACACCCCTCAATCTGTTCGCCATATCTTCAGTGACTGTTCCCATCTGGGCCCCTATTGCCGTGGAAAGTGTTTTCTACTTTACCTGATCCTTAACACCTTATGAAGAATTATCCCATATCTTATCTGAATATACCCCTTTAGCAGTAACTCTATTTCTTACATCTTAAAAAAATGTTCTTTATAGTATTTGATTTTGAGAAGTAATCACACTGCATAGAGATGGAAAACCCCAAAACTCTAACATTTAGTTTTTATTTATTTTGACTGGCTGGCAGATATTCCTTTAGCCATTCAATCTCAGCCTGACATTTGAAGCATATATGACAGGACCCTCCCATGAGATTGCTGATTTTCAGCCTATGGCCACTTCACACTGTGGGCTGTGGTGGGTCCTGTACACTAACTCAAAAAAAAGGATATTTACACGCAGCCACGGTTCAGAAGCACTGCAGGTTACCAAGAAGGAAGATCCTGCAAGGATTAAACCTGTATCAATTGGGGAAAAAAATTCACATAGTATTTTACATATTTTGTAATCATAGTATTAATAATAGTTACGCACATATGTACCGCGAGCGAAGTAAGCAAAAGCGCCCATGCGAGCGTAGCTCGCTTTTCAGGCAAGCTGGAACGTTCGCGTACCAGTCTTATTATTATTATTGCATGTGAGTGTCCTTTTGCCTGTGCTTATTATTATTATTATTATTATTATTATTATTATTATTATTATTATTATTATTACAGGGTTCTTACTTTGTATCAAGTGGCGAAGTTTATGAAGACAAACAGGGTTATGACTGCGTATTGTGTTATCAACATTCTCATCTGATAAGTTTGAAAAAAATAGTTAAGCACTGTCAGTCTAGGACACATTTGCTGAAAGTTATGGTATATATACGGTATATATATATATATATATATATATATATATATATATATATATATATATATATATATATATATATTCTTTCTTTATCCTATATCTTTCTATGTATATATATATCTATATATATATATATATATATATATATATATATATATATATATATATATATATATATATATATATAAGGAGGAAACTGCAGAAAAGCAGGAAGGTGGCTGGTGCAATTAAATCGTTAGTGTGCAAAAGGGACTAAGTCTTGAGTGTGCTAGGGTCTTACATGAGGTATGTTATTTACCTGTGTTGTGTATGGTAGTGAGACCTTTATGGTCTGGAGTAAGAAGTACAGATCTAAAGTTCAATGTGTTCAGATGGACAATCTTAGAGACGTGTTAGGTGTGAGAGAAGAATTGATAGAGAGAGGAATGAACGTATTAGAGAGTGGTGTGGTATGAATGAAGAAAGAATTAAATGAGAGAATAAATAGAATGAAAGTATTTTGAGATGGTTTGGTCATGTGGAAAGGAAGAATGATAGTCGGTTGGTTAAACGGATGTATAGTGGTGAGTGTGTTGGGAACCGACCGGCTGGGAGACCGAAGAGAAAGTGGATTGAGTCGGTGAACGAATGTCTGAAGGAGAGAAATGTGAGTTTGGCAGAGGCGAGAATAAAGGTGCATGATAGGAGAGAATGGCGGGGTTTTGTATGGGGGCATGGTTGTGGCCCACCTGGGCAAGGGATGAACCCTTACAGTGACGATTTACCATAGTGAGGTCCGTCGCGGTCCCATGATGCTAGGGTGGATTTTCTGTCTGTGACGAGCTCTCGCTAATTAATGGTACAGAGGGCGGTAAGGCTGGGCTTTCTTTCGACGTTTGTCATGTTCTCCTACTGCTTTTCTTTTCCGATGCTTGTACAGCACCTTACCCCCAATCTTGGGGCAAAGAGGAAGGTGAAGAAAGAAAGAAGAAATATATATATATATATATATATTATATATATATATATATATATATATATATATATATATATATATATATATATATATATATATATATATATATATATATATATATATATATATATATATATATATATATTGAAGTGGCTTGCTCTTGCCACTATCAAAAACAATTTTAATATGTTGGTTGATTGAATTACAAAAATTAAATTTAGTTTAACAATTCATTTTTAAACCTTAAAACTAACAAAGATTTGGTTAGTTATATGAATATATTTCAGAAGGTTTGATGATAAGTTCGAGGTTGATGATTCCGGTTGATTTCTTAGGAATAAATGACACGAAGATCTTCATATACAGTTTATTCTTGTCTAAAAATAGATTTAGAAAACGAACCTGCGGAACAAACCAGTGTTAGTATATGTGTTATTAATAAAACAATACAATAATAATAATAGAAATGATAATAATAATAATAATAATAATAATAATAATAATAATAATAATAATAATAATAATAATAATAATAATAATAATAATAATAATAATAATAATAATAATAATAATAATGATAATGATGGTAATAATGATAATAATTAATAATAATAATAATAATAATAATAATAATAATAATAATAATAATAATAATAATAATAATAATAATAATAATAATAATAATAATAATAATAATAATAATAATAATAATAATAATAATAATAATAATAGAAATTGTACATATATTTACCCAATTATAGCATCATAGAAAAACAACATTTATGATATCAAAATTTGTATTAATGATTATTTTATATAAAGTTTGTTATTATTAATTGCTACAGATATAAAATACAATATTTTGTTTTATCTGAAACAAAGAAATTATTAATCAATATAAATGTTAAAAAAGTAGAAAAAAGTAGGGTCACTACAGATACCTTCCCTCTCAAGAAGACTGGAAACGTACCGGTTTTAATAGCGGACGCCCAAATCGCGAGGTAGAAGGAACTATAGCAGGCGAAACAGGAGATATAAGAGAAGGAGAAGGAGAAGAAACAGACACAGAAGAGGAAGCTTCACAAGAGGGAACGTCAGGAGGAAAAGGTAAAATGTCAGGAGGTAAAACAAAATCAAGGATAGGAGGTAAATTCGGAGGAAGAAAAGACAAGGAAGGCATGTGATGGGAAACAGAAGAGGAAGTAGTGGCGGTAATAGAAGGACTAGTAGAAGTAACAGAAGGTGGAACTGTAGTAGTAACTACAACAGCCTCGTGTAAAGGAGAGGAAGACACAGGAACAATTCGTGAAGGAAAAGATGGAAAAAAGGAGGAAAAAGTAGGGTCACTACAATATATATATATATATATATATATATATATATATATATATATATATATATATATATATATATATATATATATATATATATATATATATATATATATATATATATATATATATAAACTTTGCATTTGTTGCCCCCTCACCCCTCCTACGAGAAGCGGGCGGGCGACCCCGAGATATTGCGCCGCCACTACGGGCCGGGCCCAGAGATCCGTTAAAGCAAATGTATTGGAGTCACGTAAGTAAGGAATGTTCCGTGTCGTCGTTTGTTTGGGATTGACATCTTTGACAGTAGGGAGAGGATGCATTATGAATTTTAAATTGGTGTTCCTGAAGGAAGGAGTGATGCCCAGATCGGAGACGTGACACCACTACTCGGGTTTGACGTTAGAATGATGGAAAATGGAGGTGAGTGGAGGGGGCCCTACCTATTATATGCTGATGATTTGGTTTTGTGTGGTGAATCTGAAGAGAGTTTGAGAGGATTGGTAGAGAGATTTGGCAGGGGTGTGTAATAGGAGGGGTTTGAAAGTAAACGTAGATAGAGTAGGTTATGGTTGAGTGAGGACAGTCCTCGGTGTGAAGTTATGTTAGATGGTGAGCAGCTGGAACAAGTGTCTGAGTTTAAATATTTAGGGTATATGTTAGATGAGAAGGGAACGGATGATGCAGAGTGTAGTAGAAATGTTGTGAATGGCAGGAAGGTGGCTGGTGGAATCAAATCGTTGGTGAATGTAAGGGACTTAAGTCTTGAGTGCTCTAAGGGTCTTACATGAAGGTATGTTGTTACCTGTGTTAATGTATGATAGTGAGAGACTATGGACTGGAATAAGAGGTATAGATCTAAAGCCTGTGTTCAAAATGAACGAATTATAAGGAATGAACATGTTAGGGAATTGAAGAATTGATAAAATGAGGAATAAACGTATTAGAGATTTATTGTGTGGTGTGAAGAAAAATGTAAATGAGAGAATAATAAATAGAAAGTATGTTGAGAAAGAAGTTTAGAAGGTCATGTATCTGGAAAGGATGAATAACAGTCGGTTGGATTAAGCGGATGTATAGTGGTGAATGTATTTGGGAATCGACCGGCTGGGGAGACCGAGAAGAAAAGTGGATTGAGTCAGTAAACGGAGAATGTTTGGAAGAGAGAAATGTGAGTTTGGATGAGGCGAGAAGAAAGGGCGTAATAGGAGTGAATGGCGGGGTTTTGTTAGGGCGTATGATTGTGGCCCCACCTGCGCCAGGGGACGAACCCTACACTTGACGATATACCATAGTGAGGTCCGTCGCGGTCTTGTGAAGCTCTAGGGTGGATTTTTGACTGCGACGGATTTCTCACTAATAGGTATAGAGGAGGCGGTAAGGGGCTTTCTTTTTGACTTGTGTCATGTTCTTCTACTGCTTCTCTTTTCCATTAAAGTAATCACACACCTTAAACCCAGTAGTCTTGTAGGAAAAGGAAGATATATATATATATATATATATATATATATATATATATATATATATATATATATATATATATATATATGTGTAAATATATATATATATATATATATATATACTCTATACTATATATATATATATATATATAGGGAAAAAGGAAGATATATATATATATATATATATATATATATATATATATATATATATATATATGGAAGGGTGTGTAAAAGGATATGGTTTCGAAAGTAAACATGTGAATAAGAGTGAGTTGTGGTTTGTAGTGGACAGTCCTTGGTGTGAAGTTATGTTAGATGGTGGCAACTGGAACAAGTGTCTGCTTTTAAATATTTAGGATATATGTTGGATGAAAAGGGAACGGATGATGCAGAGTGTAGTAGGAAAGTTCTGAATGGCAGGAAGATGGCTGATGCAACTAAATTGTTTGTGGATGTAAAGGGACTAAGTCTTGAGTGCACTAGGGTCTTACATGAGGGTATGTTGTTACCTGTATTAATGTATAGTAGTGAGACTGTGGTCTGGAATAAGTGGTATAGATCTAAAGTACAATGTGTTCAAATGAACAATCCTAGGGGCGTGTTAGGTGTGAAAAGAATTGATAAAATGAGGAATGAACGTATTAGAGTGTTGTGTGGTGTGAAGAAACTGGTAATTGAGAGAATGAAAGTACGTTGAGATGGTTTGGTCATGTGGAAAGGTTGAATGACAGTCGGTTGGTTAAGCAGATATATAATGGTGAGTGTGTTGGAATCGACCGGCTGGGAGACCGAAGAAAAAGTGGATTGAGTCAGTAAATGAATGTCTGCAGGAGAGAAATGTGAGTTTGGCAGAGGCGAGAATAAAGGTGCATAATAGAATTGAATGGCGGGGTTTTGTGAGGGCATGGTTGGGGCCCACCTGGGCCAGGGGATGAACCTTACACTTGACGATATGCCATAGTGAGGGTTCGTCGCGGTCCCGTGAATATTTGGGGTGGATTTTCTGAATTTAACGAGTTCTCACTAATAGGTATAGAGGGGGCTGTAAGGCTGGGCTTTCTTTTCGACTTGTGTCATATTCTTCTACTACTACTCTTTTCCGATGGATGTAACGCACCTTACCCGCAGTCTGTGGGAAAAAAGGAGGATAATGAAGATATATACATATATATATATATATATATATATATATATATATATATATATATATATATATATATATATATACAAAAGTATATCTTTTTATTGTTACAACTAAAGAAATCTATATATATATATATATATATATATATATATATATATACCTATATATATATATGATATGTATATATATGTTTGATTATACCTGGGTAAGGAGTTATATATATATATATATATATATATAGATATATATATCTATCTACATATATATATACTCTTTAAATAATATATATATATATATATATAATATATATATATATATATATATATATATATATATACCTATATATACTATATATATAATAGAGAGAGAGAGAGAGAGATTCAAAATTCTTAAACATTTTCAAATTTATTGAGCGAAAATTTTCGTACTCGTGAATTTTCGTATCTTTTCGTTCGTACAGCAAGGTAGGATGTATATTCGGCCATGTACATTGACATAGCAAATGTAGTATGTTGCGCCCTTAGCTTAGAATTTTACTCTTAAGAACAGGTAGGAAGAAAAATTTCCAAATGAATTTAATTATTATAATTGCTATTGCTAATGTAGTTGTTTTTCTTTAAATTTATTTATAAATCAGTTTCTTTTTTTCACTTTCATATAAAATTTTAATAATTTAGTTAACTTTACCATTTAATTTATTTTTTTAAAATGACTCAAAAATATTGGGTAGGAGCTACCTATCTGCCATACCCTATTGTATGCGTCCCTGATATATATATATATATATATATATTTTTTATATATATATATATATATATATATATATATATATATATATATATATATATATATATATATATAAACACTCTTTACTAGTTAAAAACTATATATATATATATATATATATATATATATATATATATATATATATATATATATATATATACTATATATATATATATATATATATATATATATATATATATATATATATATATATATAACTATATATATATATATATATATATACCGTATATATATATATATATATATATATATATATAACATATATATATATATATATATATATATCTTTCTATATATATATATATATATATATATATATATATATATATATATATATACTATATATATATATATATATATATATATATATATATATATATATACTGCTCTTTATAACTCATATATAACATATATATATATATATATATATATATATATATATATATATATATATATATATATATATATATATATATATATATATATATATATATATATATATATATATATATATATATATAAGGGGTTAAATTTTGGTGTTGAAGAAGCACCTTCAATAGAAGATTATTGGATGTTGAAGTGAGTGAGCGTTGTCACGATTAAGTGGCGTTTCTTCTCGGAGGCTGCTAGGATTCATCGGTGTGATGGCAGCCTCCTGCAACGCCACAGACAATGCCGCGAGCACACTCCGCTCTCCGGACCTGGGAGAACGTCGGGTAGTAGCGTGTTGCTGTCAGGTGAGAGCTAGGTGTGCACACATTAAGGTCACCGAGAAAACTTCGACCACTCTGTACTCTTACGTGCAGTTGGTCACCTGCAGAAGCTTGAGAAGTACGGTACAGGCGGCAATGGATGACCGAACAGAGTAGCGCCCAATAGAAGAAACTTGATTTGACGGTTCGGTGATTTGATGGGTGTTCGGAATCACTTTTGATGGGTGTTCATGGTCACTTCAGGTGGTCACCAATTTGAAGGGGTTAAATTCTGATGTTGAAGAACCACCTTCAATAGAAGAATATTGGATGTTGAAGAGAGTGAGCGTTGTCACGATGAAGTGGCGTTTTTTCCCGGAGGCCTCTTAGGATTCATCGGTGGTGCTGGAAGCTTCCTGCACCAAACGCCACAATACAAGATATTTTTTCTGTCTGCTTCCTGTATCTCTTACCTTTTCTCCCTTATTTAAATGACTCTCGTTTATTATCTTTATTACCATTCTTTCTTTTTAATTTTTCTTAAAGCAACTTAAGAAGCAATAAATAACCGATGGCACGAAAGTGGCTTTAGAGCAGTTAATATGTGATCTTTTTTTTCCTTATTTCATAATGTGACAAGAAAACATGATATCATTTCCAAATAATTTTCTACATAATATCAAGTCAAACCTTCTTCTATTCTTAATATTTTTTAAATTTCCTTTTTTCATGATCTTTTTTTGAAAGGTCGAATTGTTTCTTAAAATGGCTGTGTATTCTGAGTTTCCTTTGGAACTATTTCACACCTCCTTAGATTCTTAATCTGCATAGGAATGTTATTTAGCCTTGTATGTTGGACAAACCATATCTAGCATAGTCCCAGTTAAAATTAAATTAAAATTTTTCTTGAATTAATAAAAAATAAAATTTATTTAATACTGTTATATTTGATTTTTTTTTTATTTTTCCTTTAAGGATTTGCTTAATCGAGAAATTGCTGCATTTTATTCCAAGTTTGGAACTACATATCAAATTAAATCCGTTGTAAAAGTAAGTATGAAATAATTTATTATTACTTATATTATTAGCTTTTCCTTGACATTTTTGATGATTCGATTTTGTTCGTTTCAGTAATAGTTTCCACATGCTTTTAAGTAATGGCTATCTATATATATATTATTTGATACATATATATTTATATTTATAGTAATATTTATATTATATATTATTATTATATATATATATACTTATATATATCATATATATATAATTTATTACTATAATATTTTCATATCTCCACGGTTCCTTTCTCTAGAGGTAGTGCTACCTAGGTTACGGGCGAGGATCGAACCAGACCCTTAACCTCACGACTCTGTTCACTCTACCATAAACACGGTAACCGACTATTAATTATTATTTATTATTTTACTATTATATAATTATTAATTATTATTAACCTATACAAATGAAGGCAAGGGACGATTAAGTTTCTATACTTTGATTACTATCGGTAATAATATGTTTGGTTCCATTTTGCAAAAATGTAATTTCAAATTTCATTTACTTGACTTATGATAATATTAAGAGTTTCAATTTTGTTGGGATGTTCTTTTTTGCCAAATTAGCCCGATAAGCATAAATAAAATATATTTCAATGAACTCTATATAACTCTGCAATTTTTCAACTTCTTCTTTAATGTTTTCTACAGTTGAGTAAGTCCTTTACCATAAAGTTTATTATTATATATTCTTCCATAATTAGATTATTATGATATAGTATTATAATATTTATTAATATGATATATTATTATATATATTATATATATATATTATATATAAAGTTTATTAATTATAAATATCTTATATATATAGTTATATATTATCATATGTATTTATATTTCTCACCTTCTCACCAAGCGCCTCCGTGTAGGCGTCATCCCTGTCGTTTGCACATGCTTCTCCACAGGACCCTCTTTTCGTACAGTCGATGTTCCTCCACCTGATCCCAGCGTCCATTCCCCTCTTCACCACAGCCGCCGCCACTCCATCCTTCCACTTTTCTTGGTCGTCCCGCCGGTCTTCTACTTGCAGGCTGCCATGCATAAAATTGGCCGCAGGTATCTATCTTCTCATCCTTCTGATGTGTCCTTACCATCCTCACGTTGTTTGTCGTTTCTCGATCAATCCTCCACCGCTCGACCCCAATCCTCTCCTTAGTCTCGATATTCCTTCTTTCTCTCCTTTCTGTCACCCCACTATCACTCAACACCTATCTCCGCCGCCCCCGGATTTCTATCTCCTTGTATCTAGTTTGTAGTGTCCACATCCGACCCAACAAAACGTACCGGTCTCAGAATCGTGTATAAGAAGTGTTTTAAACCTCGTTCGTCCATGTCTGTTTCTCAGCTGGGATTACAACTGGACAACTTCCTCTTGGAGTAGTTCTCTTCTTTTCCTCTATTTCACCCTCCATCATTCCACTGCTGTGTACCTAACTCTCAGATACTTAAAGTTCCTAGCATCTTTTATCCTTTCCCCACCGATCTCTATGTTTAGGTTCTCTCCTTTTCTAGCTATATTCATCACTTCAGTCTTTCTCATATTCATCCTCAATCCCTTCACCTCCTCCATCTGTCAGTACTCTCTCGTAACGTCCCCTGTCTCTTGCAACAGAGATATCCGTCCGCATATTGCCATTACAATCTCCTCCTCCTCTACCCCAATCTCTCGCATACACTTGTCCATATACAGGATAAACAACAACGGTGACAACACTTCTCCCTGTCTAACATCCGTCTTCACTCCAAACCACTGTCCTATCCCATACGCTGTCCTAATGGCACTTTCACTTACTGTGAAAAGTCCCCTTATCACTCTAATCAACTTGGTTCTATCTGATAAAGTAACGATCCTCGAGTGTCTCCAAGTTTTACATTAGGTACACATGTAAATGCTTCTCCTAATCCACAAACCCTCTACATTTCCTGTATCCCACTCCAGCTCTTCTCTACTCTCATCCTTCAGAGAAATATCAGATCGCGGATACCTCGTCCGGGCCTGGCATCCTTACTGTGCTTCATTCGGTTTGTCTTCGACTCCAGTCCTGAGCCTTGTTTCCAATTATCTTTAGACTGCATGATGCGCCAGCAACGATATGACTATTGGCACAGTCGCCCCTATCTCCTTTTTGAACGACGCTACTATCACCTGCCCCCTCCGCAGGTTACTCTCTCCACTCTCCAGAAATCATTAAACATCTTCAACATCAATCGCTTGACCTCCTCACATCGCATTATTTCCACCGGCAGCACATCCTGGACTCTTCCATTTTTCATATTCCCCATTGCCCTCTCATGCTCTTCTATGTTATCGCACCCTCCTCCACGTTTATTCGGAGCTGTTCCTCTCTGCGTTCCGAAGGTTCTCTTCTCCTTCCTTGTCTATACCTCTGCAAATACTCTCCCCACCTGCGTGATCTTCCTAGGTCACTCCAGCCTACCGCCCTCTATCCTTTATGAGTGGCACGTCGATCCTGTCCTCGTAGTTTTTTTGCCATGTTATATAATTTCTTAGTTCCCCCATATCCTTGTCCAGCTTGTTCAACGATCCATCTCCCACGCTCTTGCTACTCGCTCTCCTTTTTTATCGGTCTCGCGTCATTTCTATACCAATATTCGCTCTGTTCAGGGGATCTTCTTTCATCCGCTCTAATTTTTTTACTTTTTTCTTTCTGCACGTGGCCTTCATCTGGTCACCACGCAGTCTTTTTCTTTTCTGAACCCGTTCTTTTTACCCCAGCGTATCTCTCGCACATTTATCATTTTTCTGTAAAATACTCCCACTTTCCTTCTACATCTACAACATTCCTTCCTCTGGTATAATATCACAGACTCTTTCTACAAAAACCCTTTTTTACTTCATCCTCCTCTTATCTCTCCACTGCTTCCTCTCTCTTACCATCTTCGTAGTAACGGGGTTTTGAGATTTAATATCCCTACCACCAATCGATGGTCCGAATCTATCGGCACTGATGTTATACTTTTCACGTCTTTTACCACCTTCCTGTTGTTAATTAGTATAAGGTCAATCATTGACTTATCCGTATAGTCCTCAACAATACTATTCCACCTGTACCAGGTCCATTTATGCGAGTCCCTATGCGCAAAGTATGTATCTTCATCACTCAACCTATTGCTACCCCGGCAAAATCCAACAACTCTCCCCCCTTCCGCGTTTACTTTCTCCTATTCCAAACGCTCCCATTGCTCTCCTTCGGTACCTATTCTTCCCTTAGATTTCCCTCGCTGACCCATGACAATTTTCACTTCAATATTCATTCCGTCATACACATTTTGCAACTGTTCATAAAAACATTCTTTTCTTCTGTGTCTTCCGATTGGTGTGGTGCATACCTGTATTATCCACACGTCTCCTTTTCGCCTCTCAGTGCACTATAGCAATTATTCTTCCATTTTGACAACTATGTCTCTACTCATCTGCCAATCCGGGGTCAAGAACATGCCACCCCATACGTTCTCTCCTCATCTCTCCCTTGTATATCAGTTGGTAATCATCATGTTTTCTCCTCTCCACTCACCCTCATCTCGTTTCTCGCAGACACCCAGCACATCCAGTGTCCTCTCCTTCATCATACCCACACTCCTCCTTTCCCTCCATTGTACTAGCCTTAATAGTTCCTATACGGAACTTACCCTTGTGTAGTCGAGTTCGTAGTATTTTCATGCACTGGCGTCAACAACCCGCAAAGATCCGTCCTGGTTCCGAGTCATCACAAGCGCGTCTTGAGCAATCCACCGCCGGCTGGCTTGGCCTGTCGCGGCTTCTTTTTCTGGACTGGTATTTAGTTTTTCCCGGACATGTATAGCCCCCAATTGGGTTACAGAGCTCTCTCCCAGTCCTCCGCACCTTGTCCAGCTCAATAGCCACAGCACCACTAGCAGGTACCAGAGGCCCATTTTCATGGTAGCTGGAGCTCCATGATATCTATATATATATATATAATTATATATAGTATTTTATAATATATATATATTTATATATATTTATATATATTATTAATATATATATATATATTATTATATATATAAATAATAAATAATAATATAAATATACTATATATATATATAGTATATTATTATATAATATATATATCTGATATAGTATTATATATATATATTATATATATTTATATATATTATTATATATAATATATATATTATATATTATATATATACTTATATATATACGAAGAAATAAATTCAGGAAAGATGACGAAACATATTCGATGTTTTTGCAAGGACATATTTCAACTCTCTCTCTCTCTCTCTTTCTATCTCTCTCTCTCTCTCTCTCTCTCTCTCTCGCTCTCTCTTCTCTCTTTCGTTTTTATTATAATACTATATACTATCATTATATCTATTATATTATATATATTATATTATAGTATATTATATATTTATATATATTCTATATTATATTATTGTTTAAGAGATAAGAGTGCTGTATTTATTGCTTTGAAGAAAGTGTAAAGATCAATAAAATCCTTTATTGTTTAAGTCCTCTTATTGGACTTGGGATATGTTACAAGAACAAACCCTCACTAAGAGAGTACTCCACACAACCATCATTATTATCATATATCTATATATTATATAAATAATTATAATATATATTATATAATATTATATATAATACTAATATCTAAATTATATCATATTATTTCAGAGGGATATTGGTTAAAAAATTTGGGAGCCAAATTATAATAATAACTATACTAATAATAATAATATACTCATAATAATCATAATAATAATATATAATAATAATATAATCTAATAGATATATTAATATCTAATAATAATAATATAATTAATAATTATAATAATACATGATAATAATATAATATCTAATATATAATAATAATAATAATGAATAATAACTAAAATTATAATGATAATATAATTATATACTAATAATTAATAATAATAATAACTAATATATAATAATAAATAATAATATAAAATAATAATAACAATAATATAATATTTTTACTTTCGAGGAGCATGTCTTCAATTTTAGTGGCTCGATTTGATCGATGAAGTCTTCGCGAATTTGGGGTGAATAATCACATATAACCTATTCTTGGCTGTTACAGTTCGACATACTCTGAGTTGTTTATTGTGGAGTTGTGTACTCCAAATAATAATAATTGCGGCTGAAGGGAAATTATTTTTTTTTTTTTTTTTTATTTACATGCTACCACCACTCATGGGCGGGCCCTTTCAAAAGGAGGGGGCAAAAAAAAAATAAAAAAAATAATAATAATAAATAAATAAATAAATAAATCGACAATAATTTTGGAAAGTAAACCACCCTGTCCCTTGCCTAACTCAAGTCCCTCAGGTTGTTTGGCGCAGACGCTGACTAACTAGAGAAGATTGATTTGGCAGGGAAAACAGGAGAATGTCAAGAGAGTTCCACAAAACAGATGTGTCTGAAAAGGTGGAGAACGAGTGATTCTTGAGTGTTCTATATTCACACAATTTTTCTTATTGAGAACAAGCACCTCTTTCGTGTTACGATGGGCGACGCCATGGTGGAGAATGCCGAGAGGTTCAATTCTATCCGAAAGCCACCTGCAGTTGTATACCTATGAAAAGAATAGGACACAACGGCTCACGTCTCAGGAAGAGAGTAGAGAGTCAGACGTATGGACAGTTTACAGCCTCTTAGCCTTAGCTTCGAAAAACCCCTTTGTATCCAAACGGAGGGTGACCCCAGCTCCCAAAATGATTAATGACCATTAAACACTACTCATTATCTTTTCATATTCTATTTCTTAATTAAGGTAATAATATCACAGGTTTACACAATGGTTTCGATGATAAATGCAAAATATTGTAAATAATGTTTATTGGAGTTTGGATTTGTAAGCTGCAAGGTGATTTCAACCTTTCTGCTAGATCCTTCCCAATATCCAAGACTATTATTACTATATATATATATATATATATATATATATATATTATATATTACTATATTTATATATTATATATATACCTATTATATATATCATATATATATATATATCTATTCTATATTATACTATTATAATGTTATTTCTCATATATATATACCTCTGACAGCGTTGGCAGGGTAAGGGAGTTAGATTGTCAGTCTAAAACAAGCGAGAGAGGCGAGACTTACATTCCAAAGTGTAAATTATTGAAAGAGATCTCAACATATATGATTCCGTAGACCTATTATATTTAGACTGTTGGACAATTACCAATAGAGCAGCATTCTTCGGCTAGAACATTGATGAGTCGATTCTGAATTGCATTGACACTTCTTATGGTACCGACCCAATATAAAATTGTTAGGATAAGGAGTGCTGTTTTACTTGGATTTGAAGAAATGTAGAGTAATAAAGGCTTTCTTGCGATACGTTCCTCTATTAGGACTTGGAAGTTATTAAAACAAGAAAAAACTCTCACTTAAAACACTCACACACACGTTATATACATAGTATATTATATTTATTATATATATTATAATATATATATATAATATTATATATTATATTTATATTATATATATTATATATATATATATATATATACTATATATATACTATTATATTCATATATTTATTATATATATATATATATATATATTATATATATATATATATATATATTATATATATACTTATATTATATATTATATTATCTATATATATATTATACTATTACTATATATATAAGATTATCATATATAATATATATAATTATATATATATTATATTTATATTATTATTATATTTCGAACTGAAAAATTTTATAATTTGTATTAATAATATATAATAATAATAATATAAGTCAATAATATATTATAATAATAATAATATTAATAATAATAATATATAAATATAATACTAATAATCATAATAATCAATAATAATAATATAATATATATACATAATATAATAATAATTAAAATAATAATATATAATAAATATAATATAATAATAATAATATAATAATATAATATAATAATAATATATAATTTTTACTTTCAGATGAGAATGGTTTTCCAATTTTAGTGGCTTCGCGATTTGATCCGATGAAAAGTCTTTCGTGAAATTTTTGGGGTGCAACCAATCACATAACCATATATCTTAGACTGTATAGTTTGACAATATCTCTGAAGTTCGTTATTGTGGAGTTGTCTACTCAACATTAAATAAAATGTTGATGAGGCAAATTATTTTTTCTTTCTGCCCTACTCACTTTTGCGGCCCTTTTCAAAAGTACTACGGCAGGCAAAAAAAAAAAATAAAATACATAATAACATAAACTAAGAAACATTAGAAAAAGAACCACGAGGAATTACTAATGGAAGGTAAACCCACCCTGTGCCCTTGCCTACGCAACGTGCCCTCAGGTGGCGGAGCGCGGGACTTAATTTTTTTTTTTTTTTTTTTTTTTTTTTTTTTTACAGATCACACCACTCACGGGCTGGCCCCCTGTCTCAAGCGAGGGGGACGAATAACATTACAAAAACCCACCCCATCCCGTCTAACGCAAGTTCTAGATTAGTTCTCGGACTTAAGAAAACGAAGATTAATATTGCCGGAAAATAGAAAGAAGCAAGGACAGTTCCACAAAGATGGTGGCTGAAGAAGGAGCACCACACGAAGTTGATCCTGAGTCTCCAATATTCACACAATTTTCATGTGAGCACAACGGCAACCTTCTTGTGTTCGTAAGTGCGACGCAGTGGTGGCAGGTATGCGAGAGGGTCAATTCTCTAAGCACCTGCCGTGTATACCTATAGAAAAACAGATGGCGACCAACGTCCGTCTCAGAGACGAAAAAGGGTCAGGGAGTCAGGAAAAGTACTGGGACGTTTATAGGCCTTCATAGCCTTGCTTCAACTCTATTCCAAAGTGAGCGTGGAACCGATCTACCCAAATGTGAGACCAGGTATTCCATATAACATACCTTACTCCATTGTCAATTTTTCCATGTTTTTTTTTATTCTTAATAATAATTACACAGGTTTACACAATGGTTTTCATATGATAATAGCAAATATTCGTTGAATAACTTTTAATTGGAGTTGTATTTGTAGCTTGCAGGTGAATTTCACTTTACTGCTAGATCCTATACCATATCAGGTAAGTATATATCATTCTATATATAATATATATATTGCATATCATGTGGTTTACAGAAAATTAAATATAAGGTATATATCCTATACCTCCCAGTATTTGCGTAAGCAGGATTTTTTTCGGGGGTGGGGGGCATAAATACAATGTTTCTTAAAATATATATGTATAAATTTCTGGATTTATATACATTGTAAATGCAAATATCTATCATTATAATAATATATATATATTATATATATATTTCATTACCTTTAAGATTTTATGTTATGGAAACGGATTTACTACGATATTAACATGCTTAGTGTCAATAATTTCGGGGGGGGTATGGCCCCCTGGCCCCACCTGAGATAGCCTGTATATTGATAATATATATATCTACTATATATTATATACTTTTTTATTTTTAATATACTTATATACTAGATATATATATTTTTATCTGACAGCGTTGGCAGAGGTAGGAGAGTTAGATTAAAAGTTCTAAAGCACCGGAGAACGAGACTTACTCCAAGTTGTAAATATGAAAGAGATCTCACAATAATATTAAATTACAAAGACCTAATTATATTTAGACAGTGAATTACCATTGTGGGAAAATTATTCGAGGTATAGAACGATGATGATCGATTCTGAAATTGACATTGACATTCTTATTTGTTACCGAATCAATGATTATATTGTTAAGAGATAAGGAGTGCTGTTCATTTATTGTTTGAAAGATATTGTAAAAATTAATAAATCAGCTGTTTGCATTTCTTTCCTTCATTTCAACTCTTTGAAAGTCTAATTTAAAAATAACAACTCTCGCCAAAAAGCCACTCACATCACACGGTGTGTATGTATATACTATTATATACTATACTATATTTTATTATTTATTTGTATATATATATATATGATATATATATTATATATATATATATATCTATATATATATAATATATTCATATATCATATCGAAAGATGGGTAAAAATCATTGGAGGTAGGCAATAATATATAATCTTAATAATTAATAATATACTATAATAATGAATAATTAATACTAATATAATAATTATATAACTAATAATAATAAATATAATAATAACATAATATAATTATATAATACATATAAAATATCTAATAATAATATAATAATAATATATAACAGAAGGTAGTATACTAATATATATATTACTAATAATAATTAAATATATAATATGCATAATAGTATATTAATAAATCTAAATAAGTCAATTATATGATATAAATATTAAAAATAAATATTAAAAATAAATAGATAACAATAAACAAATAAACGTAAATAAATAAACAAACATAAAATAAATAAACTAAAATAAAATAAAAAATATAATAATATAATATAATTATACATATCAATAATAATATCAATATATTATATATACAAGATACTTAATAAAATAATATAATAATGCTAATAATAATAGTATAAATAGTACATACATTAATAATCCATAATTTTTACATCGGAGGAGAGTGTTTCCAATTTTGGTGGTGTCGATTGATCGATGAAAAGTCATTGCGTGAATTTTTAGGTTGAAAGAATTCACAACTAACCTATTTATAGACCTGTGTTAACAGTTTCGAATAATATCTCTAAAGTGTTATTGTGGAGTTTCTGTACTCCAGCAATAAATAATATCCGTTGGGACTGACGGAAATTAAAAAACAATTGACCCTAACTCCATTATTATTATCTTCTCATATATTTTTTTTGTTGAATTAATAATATAAAGGTTAACTTATAAAGAGGATTTTTTAGGAGATTTTATTGATCCTTTTATTAGCATAATTCTAATTACTACATATTAGAATTAACTAAATCTGCTAGATCCCATATACCAATTACAAGGGTTATGAGTATATACATATATTATTATATTATATTATATATATATTATATCATCATATATATAGATATTATTTATATTATATACTATATTAATAGATATAGTATATATATATATATGATATTATTATATTAATTTATAATAAATATCTATATATAATATTTAAATATATAGCTATACTATATATATATATATTATATTATTATATATTATATATATATATTATATATTTTATAATTATTATATATATTTTTATTTATCAATTATTTTATACTATATATCTATATATTATTATATATATATATTATATTATTATATATATATATAGTATAATATATATTATATTATACTTATATATCATCTTGACAGCGTTTATCAGGAGGAGATAGGTGAGACCTTACCTTCAACACGTTAATTATAAAAAATATGTCTTAGATAATATGCATTATCTAGACTAACTTATGTACTATTTGCAATGATACATTAGGGCAAATTCTTCGAGGCTAGAAACTTGATCTAGAGATTCTTAGAATGACTTGACATTGATCATAGTTCGTAAATTGACATTAGGCATTTTTGTTGGCTACATGTCGTGGCCTCAATCGGAGAGCGACAGCAGTCGCAGTGGCAAAGGTCCCGGTCCGATCCCGAGCGGTATCCTACTTTAAAAATTACCTAGAGAAGTTCCCCCACCCTTGAACTAGGTGTTGAACTTTCGTATATATATATATATATATTATATTTATATATTACTATAGTATTTATATAATATATATCTATATATATTATGAATAATATATATATGATATATATCAAATCCACAAACAAACTTTCAATTAAGAGGGACAATTTAATTGTTTACTTTTGAATTCAATTTTAGAGAAAACAGTGTTACAATCGTTCACGACGACCGCAACTATTATATAATATAGCCATATACTATATTATAAATATATAGTATATATTATAGATACTATATATAATATATATCTAATATATATACATTTATATATTATATATTATATATATATATATAGATATATATATATTTATATATCTATTATATATATATATATACTTATCTTATAATATTATTATATTATATTATATATATTATATTATATATATATATATATATATTATATAGTATATTATATTATAAGCTACTATATACTATATATATTATATTATATATATATATAATATATAAAGTTAATATATATATCTATAATATATCTTATATATATATTTATATATATATATACTATATTGACGTGACGCCGTGCGCGAAACGATGAGATTACCCATGGCTTGGAGTCCTTAATTAATCTCCCGTCTGTACTACGGTGGTCAATAGTTAGCCCGTTTATATATATTATGATATTATATATATATATATATATATATCTATATATATTATAATATTATATATATTTATATATTATATATACTTATACTAGGTATATGTATATATAGTATATATATATATATATATATATATATAATATATATTATATTATATAGATTATATATTATATATATATATAATAATTAGTATTATATATATAGTTATATTATGTATATATTATATATATATATATTATTATTATTATATATATATATATATAATATATATAGTATATATATATATATATAATATATTATAATATATAATTATATATATATTATACTAGTATATATACTATATATATTCTATATCATATAACCAGTCATTCACATTAAAGTCAATCTCAGAAGACACAGATATTTCGCTTTTTTTTTTTTTTTTATTTTTTTTGCTCTACTTTGTTGGCCTTTATGTTTTTATTAAATTTTCTTGATTTAATTTCAGTCTTTTTTTTTTAGGTGCGGGCAGAGAAGAGAGAGGGTGAATCAACTATAAAAAAATTAATTGTAGTAATCTCAAAAAACATTATTAGAGATTCAATCACTAAGAAAATGTCAAAATTTACCATTTCTTTTAAATACTGTTTAAAATATTTTAAACATTTGACTTTTCAACTTTTTTAATTTTCGATATTCATTTCATGCATCATTTATATCATATATTTATATATTATAATATATACATATTATAATATAGTTTGAAACATATACTTTTATTTAGAAAATCTATTTATATATATAATATAAATATGATGATTTATGTACTTATTATAATATATATAGATATATTTAATCGTTATACTATATTTAGGGGTGAGACACCAGTCCGTACTCCGTTACTAACGAAATTAGTTTTCTATAAACCTGAGACTCGAACTCGGTGTACTTTACTGTTGATTTTAACTAATAAGGGAAATCGTTAACTTTTTAGATAGTCCCGTTATCGTTACCTCTTATTATAGTTTTATATATACTAACTATATCTATGTTATACGATAGATATATAGATATATAGTATCTATATTTACTATATATGTTTATCCGAAATTTATTAATATAATAGTATATATTATATTTTTAGGGGTGGACACCGAGTCGCTTACGTCACGTTACTAACGAAATTAGTTCTCTGTACTGACCCCCTCAGTAACGAAACTCCGTACTTTACTTTGATTGGTAACTGACATAAGAAATTCGTTACTTTTTTATAAGTCCTTACTCGATTACTTTTTATATATATGATAATATATATATATATATATATTATATATATATATATATACTTATATATATAATTATAATACGTGTATCATATATATATTATATCTTGACCGGCCTGCAATCTTCGCAACTTCTCATTGAAAGCTACGAAAGACATGTTGTGTCGGCTCATCCGTTGGATAATCTCTAAATATTATAATACAAGCCCAATAGAAATCCAAGATTCGGTCATGTGATTCTTGATGACTACTCCATTTGCATTTTCCATCTTCGTGACAAGGTATGTCTATAAGTAATCAGTGTACTGTGTTTTTTCTTATTCTGTTCCGTTTCAAAGTTACTTTGAAAAATGTCCGTCAGCGAACGATTCAAGGCTGTGCCAAGGTCTCGGACAGATGACAGCTTGGACAGCGTTAAGTTTGGGCCAACTAGATGAGTCTTTCACCTTGACAGGAGAGAGTGGCACCATGATGTTCAATTTTCTTGTCTTGTGCCGTAAGTCGAAAGAAGATTTATAAAGGGACATGGCACACCAGTCTTTCAATGGAAACTGCATATTTAAAAGAACTCATTTCAAGTACATCCAGGTATGAGACAAATGCCTAAATTATGTATATATACTATATATATATATATATATATATAATATATTATAATAATATATATATACTATATAGAACATACTATATATATATCTATAGTATATATAATATATAATTATATTATATAATGTATATATTATTATATATTTATATAGTAACTATTATATATTACTTATACGCAATAATTGATGTAGGTAACCGAGACGGTAAAACTAATACTAGTTAGGTGACTAAGCATAGTCAACTTAGTATATGTGTATATAGTAGGTATGATTGTGTGTGAAACCTGTACCCATCCGTTAACTCATAAAGGACTAAGACAGGTAGGGTGCTACGTGAGGGTAGCACGTCAGAACTAGATAGCTGTATATAGGCTATAGGTACAGCCGCCCCGCCTACTGAGTGAAGTAGGACAATAGTGAGGGAAGCCACCTACTGCTCCCGGGTGACGTAGTAGTCACCATATATATATATAATATAATGAATATGTGTGACGAGAAATTATGTAAATATCAGAATATTCTTATATAGGTGGAAATGAGCGCCTACGAGGAACATAGTGCAGTCATCAGTAGTAAGGAGGGTAGGCATACGCGAGGGTATCAACCTGAGAAATACTCTTAGCTAGTACAAGCGATCAGTCGAACCGTAATTATGCTATACTTATTATATAAAGCTGGTGCCGAGATACGTATAACGTAACATGAATACTATAATATAGGACTTAAAGGTGCTAAAACAGGCTATAGTATAAGGTATATGTATGTATATAGCGTTAACGTAGAGTGCATAAGTGACTACATTGAGGACTGATAGTAATATATATAAATATGTACTAGAGATATAGGGTACTACATGGCATCTCAGGTAGCTAAGTAGTGATACTAGATGTGAATATAGAATATGTGGGTGTATATATATATATCGATATATATATAATATATATCATATTTATATATATATATATATTCTATTGTATATATATATACAGTAACGACGTAACGGAGCAACGTTAAATCGTTACCGTTTACCACAAGAAACGGCAATGAACATTAATAGGAATTATTTGTATCGCATACCGGGGTAAGGCTAAGTAGACGAGCCTTGGACGAAGTAGTTTTTGTGTACGTTGCCAGCGCGCCAGTGATACTGGTACGTAGAGTCATGTGACTATGAGCAGTGTGTGAACGGACTCAAATACTTCAGTAACGTAATCGTGATGGTAAGGTCAGTATATACGTGGGCGAGGCGTGATGGTTATACTAGTATTACTAGTGTTTACAGGTATACTCAGGAGATGAAATCTGGCTATATAAATCAATTCAAATATCTAATACACGGAGCTTTAAAATTTGGTGTAAGTCCAAGGAAGTTCGGAGTAGAAGGAAAGGTGTTCCAGACTTTACATGTAGAGTACATGAAATAATTAAAACGTTCATTTCTAGTGATTTTCTGAGATCCTTTTGGCTTGTTTTGCCTTTTTTTTAGAGAAAGAGAAAGAATGAGCTGTGTCGAAAGACCAGTAACGCGAGCTCTCCTCAAAAGAGGAGGTACTAAATAGGCTAGAAAGTTCAGAAGAGCAATCAGAGTTCATTGTAATTGCTATAGTATAAGGAGAGAGATGCAACCGATCGACGGCTAGAAAGAGATTGGAGTCAGTTAGTGAAAGTAAATGATGCATACTCCGTAGAAGGGCAAGCAACGCTCCTATACAGAGCAAGTGACTGAGGTGATGAGAAACTCCGACGGAGCCCCAGAACACCCAACCTCTTCGAAGCTTGTTAATAAAGAGAAGTAATTTGAACCTTATAATAAAGGTCACGAGAAAAAGAAACTCCAAGAATATTAAGAACAGAGGAAGATTTGAGTTATGTGTTTTCGTAGAAGATAAAGTTGTTTGAATGAATCTGTCGAGTAGATAGATAAAGAAACTGTTTTTGAGGCATTGAGAACTACCACGTTTCTTAGTTCCCAGCTAGCTACAGATAAGAGAAAGATGAGAGTTTAGCTGCTTCAAGGCTACCATCGTGGCATGCGTTAATTGCTCTCACGGTCGAGTCCTAAATTGGAAGGAGTAATAAAGGGCGGAGTCATTGTCGTAGGAGTGAATAGGAGATGAAGTGATGGAGAGAAGATCATTAATGAAAAGTAGAAAAAAAGTTAATGATAGGATAGAACCTTGAGGAGTTTACTATTAATGGATTTAAATAATGAATGGTGACAGTCTTCAACAGTTGCTTTAGAGCGACCGGAATGGAAATCAGAGAGGAGGTTACAAATAGAAGTATAGATACTGTAAGAAGGAAGTTTAGAAATCGATGCCTTGAGCCAGACTATATCGAATGCTTTCAATATGTTTAGCGAGTACCGACACAGTAAAAGAGCAGAGAAAGGAGATCACCACTAGAGCTTTGCTTAAGAAAATCATGATGACTCTGAGAAATAAGTTTAGAGGAATTAAGATGTTTCCAAATCTTCTTGTTGAATATAGATCTGAAAACTTTAGAATGAACGGAGGTTAGAGAGTTAGGGTGATATTTAGGGTCGAGAGGCGTCCTCTTTTTCAGCACAGATTGAACGAGCTCACGTTTCCGGCAAAAAGGGAAAGTCGAAGCGGAAAGAGAGGCAAAACAGTTTGCCAGGGCAGGGAGCAAGCTCTGAAGCAAAGTTTTAAGAACCACAGAAGGAATGCCGTCATGACCATACGCCTTCTTAGTGTGAAGTTCAGAGAAAGCAGAAAACACATATTTTGAAGAAATTTCGATGTTAGGCATAAATGAATTGGATAAGGGTGGATAAGTAGGAATAGCTAAGGAATTGTCAAGACTTGAGTTAGAAGGAAAAGATTGAGCGAAAAGTTCAGCTTTAGCAGAAGGTAAGATGGCAGTGGTACTGTCGGAAAATACTAGAGGAGGAAAGGAGGAAGAAGCAAAGTTGGAGTAAACATTTTTTGGAAAATGCCAGAAAGTACTAGAGAGACAAGAACCAGAAGGATCATTGCATTTTATGCAGAAAAAAATGAGTTTCAAATGTCACGGAGAATTAATTTTGCACGATTCTGGGAGTTTGTGGAGTTTGAAGATGACTGTAGGTCTTGAAGGTAGCAGTCCCTGTGCCAAATAACATGAGAAAAAAGAGAATTAAACCAAGGTTTGTTAGTTGTAGTTGAAGGGAAATAATTTGGAAAGTGTACCTCCATACCAGAGAGAAACACCTCGGTTATGCGATCTTTACATTCGAAAGGGCTCCTTCTACTAAGCAGTAGTCATTTCATGGGATATCAAAGAAGTACGATCGCAAGTCCAACCAGTTTGCAGCACCGAACTGCAAAAACGTTTCCTCACTGTCAGCGGGGATTTTTTCCTGCGGAAGACTTGAAGAGATAGCAGAAAATAGGAAGATATGAAAGTGATCGAAGAAACCCAGAAATTAAGAAAATATCTAGTTTTGGGTTAATCTCCAAAACCATCAGGGATATGAGAAGGGAGCTGCACCAACTCCACAAAGACATCCTGGATAGAGAAATGGTAGGCAAATTCATCAGCTGTCATAAGAACTAGAGGAAAGACGCTGTTGGTAGTGAACATTGAAATCACCCAAAATGGTAATTTCTGACAAAGGAGAAGTCCAAAGAATGTGTTCTATTAGGGAGTTCAGATAGTCAAAGACTTCAGGATAGTTAGTAGAGTTAGGTGATAAATAGACATAACGTTGAATTTAGCAGAAGATAAACTTGAAACATGAGAGTTTAAGCCATAAAGTAGAAACTTCAAAAGACTCCAAATCAGAAACACGAGAACAGATTACATCATTGCGTGCATATGTGCAACAACCGCTAGGGGGGAACAAAGCAAGGTTTTCTATCAGATTACTCAAGCACTTGTGTTTATCGGTTAAGAACAAGAGTTGAGCCCTAGAAGAAGAGAGTTTGTGTTCGACAAAATGAAAATTATGAAAAATGTAGCGAAGGTTGCAGAAATTAATGAAGAAAGAAGATCATGCTCCAAAACAGTCCGGCAATTCTGAAACAGTTTTCATCAATCCCACAAAAAAAGCAATCAACTCCCAGGTGGTGATGGATGGGGAAGGATTGACAAGTGGCTGGTCATTGGAAGGCCCCATTCTAGGCTTCTCCGAGGACAGTTGGGTTTTTGACATTTTAAATTTTTGAAGGATGTGTTATGAAATAATAGTGTACATGATGCGTGAATAGGGATAGGAAGGGTGTGTAAAATAATCGATAAGAATAGCGCATCAATAAACAATGGAGTTCTATGGGGTATTTCCTAACACACCATAAATGGCCTAATATTATATATATATATATATATAATCTATATATTATATATATATAATATATATATATATATATATATATATAATTATATAATATATACTATATATATATTATATATATAATATATTATATATTGTGTGTGTGTGTAAGGAGTAAGTGAATTAATTGGTATACTTAACGGTAAGTGTAAATATTCGAAAGGAAATATAATAAGACATAAAGATCCAGAATAATAACTAAATTCAACGTAATAATGAGAGAAGAATGTGGTCCTTCGAACTAAGATCACGAGGAAAGGAAATACCAGGAATATTAAGGAAAGAAAAGGCTTGAGTTGTGTGTTTTCAAAGGCATTAGAATTATCTGGAATTATGTCGAGTATATAGATGATGGATCTGAGTTTTTCAGGCATTGAAAACTACCATGTTCCCATTGATGCGACGTGACGCCTTTCAAAGTAAAATAAGTAATGAAGGATGGAATCATCAGGACAAGAGTGATATTTGATGGAAAGAGAGAGAGAGAGAAGAGAGAGAGAGGAGAGAGAGAGAGAGAGAGAGAGAGAGAGAGAGAGAGAGAGAGAGAGAGAGAGAGAGAGAGAGATCATTATTGAGAAGTAGAAAAAGAGTTGAGGACAGAACAGGACAGAACCCTGAGGAACACCAGAAATGATTGACTTAAAGAATGAACGATGGTCGTTTACAATAGCTGCTATAGAACGACAGGAAAAGAAAACAGAGAGGTTACGGAGAGTAAGATAAATGAATCATAAGAATGGACATTAAAAAAGAATAACTTCACTGCTAGATCAAGAATGTGCAAAAAGACAAAATTTATATTCTCGGTTTATTTTTTTGAATAAAGAGCAAGTCAGATAAACAACTTTTAAATGTACTTAAAGCCTTTGATATCTTAAGAAGTTTCAAAGCTGAGAGAGACATAAACAAAATATTTACAGTAGATAATAAACTTTGCTCACCCGAGTGAATCCCAATGCGAAGTTTCAACGTATCATTTGGTCTGTGACGGATTTTGAACCTTTTTATGGACTTCAAAAGATGAATTGACAATGACGCGATCTCCCGAGTGTGATTCTTTCCATTACGTATAGGAAGGCCACTTACCTTTAAAAAAAATGAAAAGAAAATATAACATTAATAGGTGTCCCAAGATTGTGTAGCGTTCGTCGGAATGGAAGATACCAACCTATTGTATTCACCACTCTCTATAAAATATTTGAAATCAGGAAATTTTCAACAGTTCTATGAGCTTTTAAAAAAGGTATATGGCTGTAGGTCTATAAAGGAATTTCGCGGATTATAATTCTCGCACAATGACATTTTAAAAGAAGATAGATACAATATTGTGCAGAGTCTTGACGAACAAACTTTCTTCAATCGGATTACGGCTTTATCTTTATAACCTTAACTCTGAATTCCTATGTGACCATGTTATTCCTATGTTATTCCATATACTAAACGCTCCTCATGCATTAACCATTAATAGATTGTTTGCTCTTTTGTTTTTCTTTTGTGACCTGATTAAAAATTGCACAGAAAATGAAATATTTTAAAACTGCTCAATAAATGTCTTCTTTTCAAGGGAAAGGAAGAGTAGCTCTGAGGTATATATATATATATATATTATATATTAATATATATATATATATATATATATATATATATATATATATATATATAATACTATATATGGGATCATATATATTTATCTCACAAAATTATATATATATATATATATATATATTATATATTATAATATTAGAGTTACTTGATCAACTCGTCTTCCAGCCTTTTCGATATGAAGGAATAGAGCTATAGGTTTTACACTTGGAAATATAATCTATATGATTTGTTAAGCTCCAAACAGGGTAAATTTCAAGTCTCTAGAATGTATATAGGGGGTACCTCCTCCCGAGAGCGTAGCCGCTACGGTGGCCGCGTTTTATGCCCTTTGGCTTCCAATTCCGAGATTGAGTTAACCCTAACTCTTTCAATCGCGCCAGGTGTTCGATGCGCGTGAGAGAGAGAGCGAGTGCGCGCGCGCGTGCTCATACACATACACATATTATTATTATTATTATTATTATATTATTATTATTATATATTAATTATTATTATTATTAAGTATTATTATTATATTATTACGTGTCGAAGATTGATTCCCGAAAGGAATTCGAATCTGAGCCCGAAAAACATTCCTGCAAGGAATCGTTTTTTTTAACGCATTCCGACTTTGCTTTCCGCCGTTCTTCCTCGCATCCGGTTCTGAGTCCCGATATGTATCTAACATGGGTTAGAGTTTATAGTATTGGGTTAAAATTTGGAGGAATGGTTAGATGGTGACGTAAGCTTGCTGTTAAACTATGAGATTACATCTCGCATGGGTGCACCCGAGGGGAACACTACCCCCCTAAAAAAAAATAAATTTGAACGTATAAGGTGAAATTTGGAGCAGAAGATTCAGAGTGTAATTCTAGAAAGAGTTTTGGATGGAATCTGATGAGTTGGCTTTTCCGGCACCGGTGCTGGAGCCCGTGCGGTGCCGAGTTATAATAAACAAATCGGTATATAACACAATATTGGTGTCTTTATATATGTTAGGGTCTGTAGATTCGAAAATAATGGTTTCAGAACATTGCCAAATGAAATAAAAATAAATGAAAAATAATAAATAATAATAAATAAATAAAATTTCTTCTTCTTTTTGTTATAACTTACAAAATTTACGTTTTTAATACCTAAAGCATAAATCAGTAAATCACCCAAACCCCATTCCGCCTCCCCTCCTGTCCCAGTTGTGATCTATTGATCGATTGATTTATTGACCTAAATTTTGTACGATTTACATACCATAAAGCAGTAAATCAGTAAATCTAAAACACCTATCCAGCCCCCATCGTCCGCCTCCTCCTGTCCAGTTTGATCTATTGACTATGATTCAATCAAATTTTTACTAAATTGGTAACGTTTACATGCCATAAAGCAGTAAATATCCAGTAAATCAAACCACCTACCCAGCCCCCATCCGCCACCCTCCTGTCCATCCTTGATCTATTGGTCTATTGATTCAAGGTCACATTCAAGTATCATTTTTGGTAAACATATACATAATTCAAGTCTTTATACACGATACAACCGAATATATGTTAACCGTACAAAAGTTTTCACATTATGAAATGCTTACTTAGCATCATCTGAACTAAGGATATAACCCACAACGACAAACTTAGCACATCTTAAACAGGAATAAAACGTTAACATTAATCAAAGTCCATACTTAAACCAACAGTAAAAGTAACCTAACATACATCCAGAAACGTAATCTTATTCACACTTTGTCAGCATGTCTTCATAACATACCAATGTTAATTTTACATAACATCGTGTAAATTTTTAACAAAAATTTACCATAACCTAATGTAATTATTATACAGACCAGCGAAAGTATGCTAACGTAACCAAAGTTTTTCACATTAATAAAGCCAACATAACACTGCTAGAGCTACGAAAATAAATATATACAACGACAAATCTGACACATCTTAAGCAAGAAAAAAGTTCACTGCTATACATTAACAAAAGTAACAATATAATCAACAGTAAAGGTAACTAACAAGGCTCACAAAAACATTAAATGCCATTCACTACTTATCAAACATAATCACCAACATGTACAATGAGTTAATTTAACATAACAAGTAATATTTAACAAAAAAATTGAGCATAACCTTACTAACCATGCATAAAAGCCTAATAGGTTAACAGACAGAAGCGAAAGTAAAGTTTTAACGCCCTGTAAAAGCTTAAACGATGGACAAAATTACTTAACACAAAACAAACCAGACGATAAACACTATCATTAACAGCTTAGTCAATAAAGCGATATCATACGATGGGAAAGTAAATACAAGTTTTCTATTTTATAACATATTAATTTTCATTGAAAAGAGAGTTATATAAATACATGAAATAGTTCAACAATACCAATAAAAACAAGTTATTTATAATATATTATATTCAATCTATAATTCCAGAGAACATAGGATCATACAACTTGGGTAAGTTCTAATATCCTCTAAGAGATATCAACACCCTTGAAAGGATTATAAGATATAATGCTTCAGCATGCCTAAAACTCCATTTTTCTGCAGCAGATTTGATTCAAGCACACTCATTCTCTCATACAAGTGAGAGAAGTAAACGCATCCAAGCTGATAGCTATTAAAGCACTTCCTTGTATACTGCATTATATCGGGAAACGCACATGTTCGGTGTAGAATATCATAGATTAACGAAAGTTTGACAACTACAAACATTGGAATACTCTAATCGAACTGCCTAGAAAATTCATTTTAATTTTAGCAAAGACTGTAATAATTTCGGACTTTGTAGAACTGAAACTATGACAGTACGGTAGAAGGTCACATCGATCGATGGTTTTCCAGTATTGCGTAACATCAGGGTTTTAATATTGTCCATATCGATGAAGAGCACAACGTAATATTTCTAATTAGAACCAACTTACGCTGGTCTTCCCATAGTATATTTCCTATGGCGTTGATTTCCATCGGATAACAAACACTTATCCTCTAGGCCCATGCGGCGCGATGTCCGAAAATTTGATGAAAGCCATCCCAGCAAACAAAACGAATAAAGGTCTATTATTTGACTCTCTGGCAGGAATACAAGAAAACTTAGCGTGCTCGGCCATTTCGGTTTACATTTTTTAAGGAGTTTTTAAGTAATTAATAAAGTTCTGCAGTGAGGAGATCACAATAAGCCTAGATATGCGGTCGGGGGAGATGTCCATCGTACAGCAACAGCGAAAAAATATCCTCACGAAGAAATATAGAGTTGTATAGAACAATCCTTAAAGGAATGAGATTCCTTTCTTTCCAAAGAATCAGAAGAAGTAAACAAGAAACGACCCGAATCGAACCATATCAGTTCATAAGGGGTATATATTCTCGTTAGACAACAACACAACAACAATAACAATAAAACAGGTTCACTATATTGGTAATAAGTAACAAGGATCTAATACAGCCAACATTGACATGAAATAAGCTTTAGCTCAAAAAAAAAAAAAAAAAAAAAAAAGAGGTAGTAGTAATAATAATATATATAATAATACTAATAAAATAATTAATAATATAATAAAATAATAATATAATAATAAATAATAAGATAATAATAAAGTCATGTTCATTTTCTACATATAGTTTTTACATAGGGTTAGAGATCTAAAAAACCGCTATAAATCTTTTACTGAAAACCATCATTTTCCGTCGTTATTCTACAGATATAATTTTTTTTCACTTCATCGATACCATCCCATCATTGAGTACATATGTTAAAAGTTCAACGTGTTCAGACAACTCAAAATTATGTTTAACTAGATAGATTAGTTAGGTAAGCACTTTCGGACCATTGTTTTCTAAAATAGATAGATCGAGTTTCTGTAACATGCTATAGAAGTTAGAATACGTTCAAATGATATTCCCGAGAATCATCATCCAGCGCTTTCTTGAATGGCGTAATATCTCCTGATATCAACATGTAAATTGCAACAGTGACATTAACTTTAAACAGCATTTCCGTTTCTTAAGTTTGCGTTATTTTACCTTCCTAACAAACCTCCGATAGATATTTTTATCTGTTTTAATCAGAAATATAGATCTACGAGCTGCAGTTTAAAAAGCCTGTTGTCAGACACATTCTCCATAACTCGAACCTCCATTTGTGTGAACATTAAGCCTTAGAAAAAAGAGATAGGTAAGATGACTGACTTATGACATCCACGTTCTGGCAAATTAATCGTTTTTCGTGCGCACGTCTACCAAAAACTTTGGTAAAGAGGTTAGAGTACAACCTTAACCCATGTCTGGCAGCGTGACGACATATACAGAGTAGACTCATTCTGTAACATAAAATACGGCCTGTTACTCGTGGTATACCAGATTTGATATATATGCACGTGAAAAAATTTCATGAAAACCAATCGGGGTTTTTCTTTTATATAAAAGATTGAAACCTCCAACACCAGGACTTGAATTACCCACTTTATATAATGTTTGATAAGTATATTTCTGTTATAGACGTCAACATATTGCCCACTTAGTGAAATACATAGAACCTTTTAAACAGGAACACAACGCTCCTAATGCTTCAGTCCAATACGATTATGACGTAAAAAACAAGCCCATGAGAAAGATATTATATAATTAAGGATTACAAAACAAAGCCTAACAAGAAGGCTAACCTGTTTTTTTACAGGTGTACATTCTCACTTTTAGGCCTTACGCTCCGGTCTTTTTAAAATTTTGTATTTTGTATTCGGGGTTTCATTCAACGCTTTCACATTGGCAAACTAATAAACGCTAATTGGAACTAAGAACATAAACGTACCTAACTACGAATAAACAGTTTCATCATTAACAAAGTTCATATACTTCATCTACGGAAAAAATTTCCCTAGCTTATTTCAAAAGGTAAAGTAGCTAACAGGTCAACAATTACTCGAATATGTTCCCACTCTATCGACCGATTGATTCACAGGTAAAGACGTATTATCTAACAACAATATTCCTTAAAAAAGTGTTAAACCATCTTTCAAAAGAGAGCCAAGCGATCTTGAACCTATGATGAATGAACACTATCTTCATCATAGAGGTCACTCGTCTCGAGAATAATAACAGTTTGTAACTATGAAAAGAAACGTGACATTAGCAAAAATTCTCTGGGTAGCCAACATTTACTCGACAATCTTAACTAGGCTCGTACTTTCAACACATCATCGCAGTTAACCCAGTAATATCTTACAGCTCATCATTTCTTCTATACAACTCAGTGTATTAATTTCACACATCAGTAAATATAAGCTAACGTACACTAACTTACGAAATAAACAGCTTCATTTAACCAGATATTCAAAGCAACCACAGTCACATCACCGAGAGAAAACCTCAATGGTGACGCGCCCCGAAAGGGTGTGAATCCTGAGAGGGGGATTCACCCGAAGGGGTGTAGCGGCAATTACCCCTCGAAAAGATCCCTTCGGAGGGGGACCACACCCCATGAAAAAAAAAAAATTAAAAATGTACGTAATAGGTGAAATTTGGAGAGAAGAATCAGAGGTAATTTCTAGAAAGAGGTTGTATTGGACTCTGATTATTTGGCCTCCGGCACCGGTGCTGAGCCGCTGCGCGTGCCCGGCTTAATAAACATTTGTGTAATGAAACAATATTGATGTCTTTATATTATGTTATTGGGTCTGTAGATTTCAAAAATAAAGGTTTCGAAAATAAAGAAAATAATGAATAAATAATAAATAAATAAATAAATAAATAAAATTCTTTCTTTAAATATATGTTTATAACTCACAAATTTACGTTTTTACATATCCCCACTAAGGCAGTAAATCAGTAAATCAACCACCATCCACCATCCCGCCTCCCTCCTGCCAGTTGTCTGATCTATTGATCTATTGATAATCGTAATTGAGTCAAGTCAAATTTTTTACTAAAATTGGAACGTTTTAACATACCCTAAGGTAGTAAATCAGTAAATCAAAAAACCACCATCCAGGTCCCCCTCCCGCCCCCCTGTCCATCCTGACTATTATTCTAATTGATTCAAGTCACATTTTCGAGTATCAATTTTGCATAGAACATAGACATAATAAATTCATAGTTCTTTATACACGATCAAACGAATATATGTTGACGTAAAAAGTTTCCAATCAACGAATAAGAGCTAACATAATAAAGGCTTTCATTAACAACAAATGGTTTGGGGGCGTCAAACCAAGTTTTCACATTAATATAATTCTGCTTACTATCTTAGCATCATCTGACCTATAAAAATACCCACAACTGACAAATCATAGCCATCTTAACAGTGAGGAATAAACGGGTTAACATTAAACACAAGTCCATACTAACAACAGTAAAAGTAACTAAAATAGCATCCAAAACGTAACTTATTAACACTTTGTCAAGCATGTCTCTTAACATAACATATGTTAATTCTTACATTAATCATGGTTAAATTTAAACTAAAAATTTACTCATAACTCTGTGTAAATATCGAATAAACAGACCAGTCGAAAGTATGCGCTAACGTAACAAAGTTTCACATTAATAAAGCCAACATAACACCTGACGAGTGAGCGGCTAAGAAAGATATGCGGTTATTACAACACAAATCTCTGACCATCTTAAGTCAAGAATAATACGGCTTAACATTAAACAAAAGGGTCCAACTTATCAAGAGTAAAATACACTAACAAGCTCACAAAAAACATAATCCATTCACACTTTAACAAACATATCCTAACAGATCAAAGTTAATTTACATTAACATTAACCTAAGCTTAACTCAACATGCTAAACAATCCTCTGAAGTCACCTCAAGGGTTTGACTTTAGCTTATATGTAGATAATATATATATATATAATATTATATTATATAAGTATATATATATAATATAAGATATATATAATATATATACTATATATATAATATATATATTATGGACAGAACCGGATTTGCGAAGAAGAAACTGCGGCGGAAGGCAGAGTCTGAATGCGTAAAAAAACGATTCCTTGCAGGAATCATTTTCGACTCATTATTCCTCCCACTTCGGAATCGAATCTTTCGCGTAACTAATAATAAAAATAATATGTTTATGTGTATCGCACGCGCGCGCGCCGCACAATCACACTCGCTTCTCTCACGTGCATCAACACCTGGTGCGATTGGGAGACGTTAGGGTTAACTCAATCTGTAGCGGCTACGCTCTCGGGGAGAGGTACCCCCTATATACAACCTAGAGACTTGAAATTTACCCTGTTTTGAGCTTAAACCATATATACGATTACTATTCCAAGTTTCATGACCTATAGCTCTTTCCTTCCATCATGAAAAAAGGCCCCTGCAACGACGCATGGATCAGTACCTCCTCTATATATATATTATAATATAGATATATATATAAATATATAGTATATAAATATATAATATATATATAATATATATATATATATAATATAATATATATTATATATATATATAATATATAATAGATAAATATAATAAATATATATTATATATTATTATATATATATTATATAATATATATATATATATATATATTATATAAATATATATATATATTATAATATTAATATATACAGTGGCGTATCCAGGGGGGGCCAGGGGGGGCCATGGCCCCCTCGAAAAATTTCTAGACACTAAAAAATTTTAAGTATCATATCTGTGAATAATAACAGAGGTTAAAATTAATTTTATATAATTCGTGCCGCGTCAGGAACAAACTTCGAAGCCTTAGTTAAGAAGAACTGAAGCATCAGAGAATGCAAGCATAGAATTCAGCAGATTTTTGAAGAAAATGTAAGCTGAATCTGAGCTGGTATTGAAATTGCTGTACCAAGATTAACAAATTCCAAAATACAGATCCATCTTGTTTCCTTCAGATTTAGTCAATGTTGGACACAAACTCATTTTATACCAATTTTTGTTATGATTTAATATCAGCATCGGAAAGGGGAAGAAAAAATCATAAAGAATTATTTCTTCCCTCAATTGGTCCATACCGAACAGGGTAATGTGCCATTGAGAAGATAAATAGATGTGTAACCATTTACAAGAATACCTCGAATAGCCCTAATAGAAAGAATTAGTAAAAGCAGAATGGGATAAGGAAGTTGAAATGGCATCACAGCACAGATCGTACAAAAACAGCAAATAGACGACTAGTTTCTTGTCGCTGTCACAATTCCAAATTATTTACATCTGTTGCAATACGGTAATTTTACCCGTGGTCTACTTGCTTCACTTGAAAGAAGCTATTTCAACATTAAGACTCTGAAAACCTACTTGGAGAAATACTATGGGAGATTAAAGACTTACTGGACTTGCCCTTCTACTACACATCGAAATAGACAATAAAAACTGAAGATTGGTATCTCGAAATTTTGCTCAGCTCTTTAATGCCCGGTAAACATAAAGTTAACAATTTAGGTAAGATGATTTAAGTAATTTAAATAAATTACTTCCCTTTTTTTCTTAATAGAAAATTTAATATTTGGTCCATCCACTTTATATATATATAATAGTATATAAATAATATAATATATAATAGTATATATATAATATAATATATACGTATAATATAAATATATATAAATATATAAATACTATATTATTATATGTATATATTAATACGTAAAATATAATATATATTATATATATATATATATATATATATTATATATATATACGTAATAATATATATATATAATATATATATATAATATATAATATATATTATCTATAGTATATATATATAATATATATTCTAAATATATATATATAATATATATATATATATATTATATATCAAGAAACGATTTTGTCTGGCCCCCCCGAAAAAAATTTCTGGATACTCACTGTATATATATATATATATATATATATAGATAATAATATAATATAAATTAATATATATATATATATATAAAATATATATAATATATAATTATATACATATATAGTATAATAATAATATAATTTAATATATAATGAAATATAATATATAATACTAATAATATATATATATATAATAATATATATATAATATATATATATATATATATAAACCACTTATAATATATATAATAATATATATATATATATATATATAATATAACATATATATATATATATATATAATAATATAATAATATATAAATATAATATTATAATATATATAAATATAAATATAATATATTATATATATATATATAAATAATATATAATTTTATATATATATATATATACTAATATATATTTTGGAAGGTTTTCAATAAGATGAGTATTTGTTATCTAGTGTTTTTAACTCCCAAATCAGGAAACCTAAAATACATAAAACTTTTTACCAGGAAAATAAAATTAGTATTTATATATAATATATATATAATATATATATAAATAAATATATAATATATATATATATAATATAATATATATATATATATACTATATATATATATTCTTCATTAATTAAAGGTCTCTGAGTAATGGATTAGGTGTTTATATCATTTAAAAAGAGAAGTAGATATCAACTAATTTTTAATAAATAAACAAAATTAATAAAAAAAAATATAACATGAATCCAAACAATAAAGTCCGAAGAAATAAACAATTAAATAACAACAATAATAATAATAATAATAATAATAATAATAATAATAATAATAATAATAATAATAATAATAATAATAATAATAATAATAATAATAATAAAAAATGATAATAAAATAACAATAATAATATTAACAATCAGTGGTTTTGAAAACTTAAAATAACTTGTTATGTATGTAACTAAAGCTTTCCACCTTACAGCTTCAAGTAAGGACGAAGAAAAATCCTCAGATATACCTTTCGAGTAAGGCGTCGTCCTCTCTGAAGCTCTAATCAAGGATATAGTAATATGTGTTGTTTGAAGAAAACAAAATATGGATATGCTTTTAGCGAATAGTTAAATAGTGTATATCTAGTAAGATTATCTTATGGAATTTTTCGGCCATGGGAGATTGTCTTGTCTCATATCTGTTTTAGGCTGGTATTTATCAAATGTGAGATATTTGCAAAACAAAGATTGTTTGTAAGCAAATGAAAGAAATTAAAGAGGGTGGTTATTGATATGTA
>JABUQX010032664.1:0-2500 GCA_015478945.1 Trachelipus rathkii
TGGTATTACTTCGTTCAAGTTCCCTAAATTTGGGTGTTTAACCGTTTCGCATTTATCATTAGAAACGCTTTCGCTATAATAACTTCATATATATATATATATATGTATATATATATATATATATATATATATATATATATATATATATATATATATATATATATATATATATATATATATATATATATATATATATATATATATATAATACTTTCTGCAAAACTCATTAGTTATAAAAAATTGCTATAATAACAATTAATTTATTAATTTATATGTATATTAATAAAAACATTAATATATGGACCTAACCCAGTGGTTCCCAACAGGGCTGCCGCGGACAGTGGCAAGAGTGAAGGAAGATTTGTAAATTATTTTACTCTGTCTTGGTGTCCTAATAAACACCAGACATTTTAAACATTTTAAATCCTGATACGCTGAATCTTACAAAAGAAGAAGAATTACTTGAAATACGCAATGATATTACTCCGAAATTAAAGCTTAAAGAGGTACCTCATTTCAATTATGGATAGATATTAGCAATAAATATCCATGTGCTGCAAAAAGTTCTGTGGTGATCCTATTGAAATTTTCTACATCTTATTAGTAAGAGTTGATACACTCTGCGCATACAAATATGACAAACGAACAAAAGGAAAAGTTTATATATGGCAGACGAAGCGACTTGAATATTTTAACAATATTGCACAAAATATTAAGATCAGCTAATTGCATCAAGTCCAATCGTCTCATAAAAAATATTACATTCTACGCTAGTTTCATTTATTTATTTTAAAGTGGATCTATTTTTTTTTTTTTTTTTTTTTTTTGTAGTTTTCATTATTGTTTATAAATTATTAGTTTTGTACACATGGATTATTTATTTATTTAATCTTATTCCTTATATTTTTATTTCTCTGATCAATCCTAAAGAACAAGTGCAATTTACGGAGCAATGGATTAAAAAGATTAAAAAAAAAAGAAGATAAAACAAGAAATTCTACAAAGACTTTCTCCTTTAACAATTTTCATCTTATAATTGTATTACTGTTTTCTCAATTTGTTTTATTTTCTGTATTTTAGTAACGAGGTTGGCAAATATATTTTTTATGTCTTCGGAAAATGAAGATTTTCAGATTTCAACTTTTGAAAGTAATCTGGAAAATGTTTCTTGTTAGTTTTTTCATAACCTGACAGTTTCATTTGCTTCGCTAATATATATATATATATATATATATATATATATATATATATATATATATATATATATATATATATATATATATATATATATATATATATATATATATATATATATAAGCTTTGATCTTGTCAATTTTAAACCCTCTGACTGGTTAAATAACTAGTAGCTAGAAAGTGATATGATAATAACGAAAATATATAAATTACAAGTTTATATTTAATAGTCATAAAAAAAAAATGTTAGCGGCAAAAAATGGGCAAATCACTGGTTTGAGATACATCTACATCAGTGATTGTTACATTAGTTAAAAGGGGAATATCATAATACATAAAGGTAACAAATAATAAAGAACATGTAAAATAGTATTCTTAAATAACTAACTCGTATAACGACGTTAAGGTCTACCTTGTAAAATAGAGCCAGATGGAGATTTGTATAACAACAGCTCCCAAGTGCAAGGCTTACAAGTAAAATGGTGTTAGCAACCTACTAGTAAAGCATCGTCAGTTCTAGGAATTGTAAAACAATTTCCTCATTACTTGGAGAAAGTTGTTTCACAATCCCTAGAATATATATATATATATATATATATATATATATATATATATATATATATATATATATATATATATATATATATATATATATATATATATATATATATGAGAGAGAGAGAGAGAGAGAGAGAGAGAGAGAGAGAGAGAGAGAGAGAGAGAGAGAGAGAGAGAGAGAGAGAGAGAGAGAGAGAGAGAGAGAGAGAGAGAGAATATTAAGAAAGTTGTGAATGGTAGAAAGGTGGCTGGAATAATTAAATCCTTGGTGGTTGTATAAGGACTAAGTACTAGAATATGAGGTATGGATCTAAAGTACAATGTGTTAAGATGGACAATCTTTGGGACTTGTTAGGTGTGAGAATAATTGATAAAATGAAGAAAGACCGCATTATGGAATTGTGTGGTGTGAAGAAAGGAGTAGATGAGAAAATAAATGAAAGAACAGTGAGATGGTTTGGTCATTTGGAAAGGATGGATAATAGTCGGCTGGTTAAGCGGATATATAGTGGTGAGTGTGCTGGGAATCGACCGCCTGGGTGACCAAAGAAAAAGTGGATTGAGTCAGTAAAGGAATGCCTGGATAAGAGGAATGTTAGTTTTGCAGAGGCGAGTAGAAAAGTGCACAATAAAAGTGAATGGCGGGGTTTTGTGAGGGAGCATGGCTGTGGCTCACTTGGGCAAAGGGAAGAACCTTACATTGACGAGATGCCATAGAGAGGGCCAGTCGCGGTCCCGTGAAGCTCTG
>JABUQX010032664.1:7500-10000 GCA_015478945.1 Trachelipus rathkii
AACTGGGAAGGTCGGTATAAAAAAGTTAGATTGTGTAACACATCTCAAGGAATTGGACTGTTTCGTTACTCAGGACGCAGGGATGGAAGGAGGAAGCCAAGGAGAAGGAAAAGATCCCGTAGAAGTATACGGTAAGGAAATAAATTAATAGATTTATTATTATTATTATAAATTTTAATATGAATTGTTGTTAACAAATATTTATTATTTATAGGGATTAACCCTGGGACTGAACTTGGAGATTGGGCCTAGAGACTAGGTAACCTAAATTACTCAAGTGATAACTATAAAAGATTGGCTTATAAAGGAAAAAGATGATAAATTAGTGCGTCAGATGTCGAGTTAAAACGAAATTGGAAACAGCAGTCCATAAACCGGTACTCTCCTGCCTGCCTAGAAACTAAAGTTGGAACTAAGTGTAACCTTGTCTGGAGTTGGAACTAAGTATCACACTATTCGGGAATGATTAAAGGTGTTAAGTATGACATGTTGGGAATAATTAGTAAGTAACTGCCCATATTTTGTACTACAAGTTGTTTGGTGTCTACTCGATTTTGTCTCTAAATTTATGACTCTCGTATTATGAATTATTAAATATTTACTTATTAGTGTCAGAAAAATTAACAGATTATGTGCTCTAATTTGACGTTTATATTTCTTTGTTGCCGAACTATTTGTCCTTAAGGTCCCATGAACATTTGCCAGTGATTAATTACGTGGAATTGGAACGACCAAGTGATAAGGATTGTGCATTTAAAAGGAATAAAAAATTGTGACATTTTTTAATCTTATTTTTGTATTAATGATTGTTAGGTTAAATTAGATTAGGTTACTATTTAATTGATATATATTAGGGTATAACTAAAAGGTCTAAAAATAAAGTGAATTTGCTTGTTAAGAAATATTATGTGTGAATTATATATTAAGAAAATCTTCTTTGCCTTGTTTTCCTCATTGATGAGTTGGTTAAAGCTTGCATAAATAAATTATTCGAATTTACTTACAGAAATAAACAGAAGTCAATAAACCGAAGGACCGAAATCCTCATATATTACACTGGTGGCTTCCGTAGTGTGTGGGCTGAAATCCTTCAGAAGTTCCACGGCCGACTCTACAATCTACCTAACGCAAATACTGTCAATGTTAAAATCTCTCACAGCCTTCCTCCCACAGTACTTTCACAATCCCCTCACCAGAACCAACCACACATTCAACCACAACCTCCTTCTTCACCTAACACCCTTTCACAACATCGTCTACCACAACAAGCCATTTTACTTCATCCTCTCCACCTTCATCCTTCTTCACCTCTTCTCCAATTTCTACTCCCACTTTACCAGCTCAACTCCACACTTTCCCCATAATCACCTCTCCTACTCATATACACATTCCAGGATAGTACCTAAAAGTGCTCTATTTTCCCCATCTCCAATACAATCAACATTTCACAAATCTACCTAACTCCTAACTTAGACACTCTTCCTCTTTTATCTCCACCTCCAAAGGAAACAATAACACCCCAACCCATTTCCAACCCTCCAAATATATTCCCGCAAACCACTCATCCACCTTCTCTAGATATATCCCCTCCTGCAGCCTCCGAATGCTGACACTTGATTTAAGCTAAAAACCATCTATCTCATAAATTTCAATGAAATTACGCAGTCGGATGAAACAACTTCAACCCCAACACAACAACCACAAATAACTTTTACTTCCTTCCCCCTTCTCCAAAACATTCACATGAGGATACCAAACACAGCTCCTTCCTCCTAGACAACCTATTCCTCTGGGTACAGCTCTCTTCCCTTTCTCTTTTTCCAGCCCACCTCTATCTCTTGACTTTATACCCCTCTACCGCCATAAACACATTCTTCTTCCACTTCCCATCAAACAAATTTTCTCAGCGCGGGGTACATTTCAAATCAATATGAAAAACAAAACACAAATAAGCTATGTTTTAACAACTATAAGAATTATTTATGCTGGCATATTGCCCATCTAAAAGTTAGAAATAATATCATCATACTCTGTTTTCCTTTTTCCTTATAGAAACATGAAAATTATCAGATACCAACTCTGTTTATTTTTTATATGAACTATAATCACGGAAACGAGTAAATAAAGGTAAATCTAAACTATTCCCTGGGTTTGTGGCTCAAATCTTGGGAATAACAGCATTTATACAATGATTTGTAGATATAAGACTGAACATGCAGTGCCCAACATCTTTATACCGGGAAATTACAGGGATAGTGAAATGAAAAAAGTGTTTTAGATAACCTGTTTACTTATTTATAAATAAATAATAAATTATTTTTCCTGTTTTCACTTTACTTTAATAATTTGCAGCAAGGAGGGAGGTGAAAGTTTAAGACACACTCATTTTTGACTATATATTTAAAAGACAATTTCCGAACATTAAAATTCCATAATCCTTAAATCTGTTTACTACAACTTAAAATAATGCAACGGGATAAAAGAAACGCAGTTCCTGCGA
>JABUQX010032665.1:0-32500 GCA_015478945.1 Trachelipus rathkii
CGTGAATAGAAAGAATAAGACGAGAAAATCAACGAAACAGCATAAGTTTTAAAAATATTAAGAAGTAGGTGAAGATTTAGGAAACTTAATAGAAAGTTAGAAATGATTCTAATTAGTCAATAAGAAAGCAGAGAGGCAGAAATAATTTCACCAAGAAATTGTAATAAAACCCAAAACTGTGTTTTTAGCTTTTATAATTGTAAAAGAAGAACATTACAATTGATCTAATTAAAAGTGATGAAAATTTAGTAAGTTCAAGATAGATGGTTTAACATTTCATTGACTATTTGCGACCAATGCTTACTGGAGAAAATGATAATAATTGGAAGACTAATAGTTCTGGATGCATGAAGAAATAGACTTACGGATTTGAATGAAGTAAAAGAAATTAAATCTTACTAAGCCATACTGACCCAAGTTTAAACTGCAAGTTCCTGATGGAATATGCGTATATTTCTTAAGGGGGTAGTGCAGAGTTGCAAAAAGCTTATACATGTGATTTTAAACATCTATAACATTGTTGTAAGTACTGGAAACTGGAAACGCATATGGTTTATATGTTTTGCTATTCTATAGAAAGTAGAAGGAAGATTTGGGAAATTAGAGACCAGTTAGCTTATCTGGTTGTAAAGGTTTTGGCAAAGTTACTGAAAAGTCATATAGAAGAAATATTTGAATGATAACAAGATATTATATGACTCCAGCATGATTTTAGAAAAGGTAGACATGTGAGTTAACTGTCGTAGAATTATGAATATTATTAAAAGATCTATTCATAATTTTTCAGTGATATTATTATATGTAGACTCAGCAAATCCTTTGATAAGGATGCAAAAGTTATCGCAATGTGGTATAGGTGGAGTGGTACATTGTTGGATTTAAAAGTGGTTGCGATTTACAGAAGTGATGGTAGCGCCTAGTGATGAGTGGTGTCCCAAGGTTCAGTGATTAAGGCCATTAGTTGTTCCTGATATACATGAAATGATTTTGACCAGGCTTCAATGTAAGGCTTCTAAGTGTGCAGATAACCAAAGTGGCTACCGCTCATAAGGATAATGAGGTTTATAAGATCGAGAATACTTGATAAACTCTTGGTGAGAAGATAAGTGGCAAATAAATTTTAATAGTAAAAAGTGTAAGGTTATTCACCTAGGAAGTTACTCAAATAAAAGATTTAGTTACGATATTGAATGGGGATTAGCAGAACCTGTGGACCAAAAAAAGATGGGTGTGATCATAGCAGGAATCTGAAAGTAGCTAATCAGTGTTTTGAAAAAAGGAATAAAGCTAATAAGATGCTAGAAATAATAAATCGCAATGTCGTTTGCAAGTCAAGGAAGTTATAAGTAAACTGTATATAGATATTTAGTCAGTAAAGGAAAAAGCGTTATAGATATTTGAGAGAATGCAACGTAAGAGCAACCAACATGATTCTGGTTGAGGGTAAGAGTATGAGGAGAGACTGAAGGAGTTAGGAATGTTTTCCGTAGAAAGGTGATTCTTTTTTTTTATAGAGGACATAATCCAAATCTACATAATAATTACATCTATTGATAATACGGAGACCAATAAATAAATTCTTTATAGTAGAGCAAACGGAGACCAGGTCATGTAAAAAAATAAGAAGAAGGCCATGCTCATCTTGAAATATGAAAAATTGGTTTTAATTTTTAATGGTTTGCCGCCAGGGAGCATTGATTCCCCGTATTTAAAACATTAAAAGATTGTATTGAATAGGATGATTGGCATATATAATATATTTTGACTAAGCCAAATTAACTGGTTTTTAGTTACGGTAATTATTAAGGTTAAACCGTATGTTATGACCAAGACAAACCTATTAAAGCTTTCATTGTGCGGTTAGCATGTACCTTAGCTATAGTTTTTTTTTCTTTTGGGAGCAGACTAGGTGTATACCATGTAAGTTATTGATGAGCCCTAGGGTTCTGTATGGGTTTTGCATTAGCATGCTGGGTGATTGGTTCTTTACTCCAGTTGACTAGGACGGTCTCGATAGACCAATGTGGCTTCCTACTGTCTCTATACTTCTAAATGTTCAAATGTTGAAATGTTTACTGGTACAGTGAAAACAAACTAGGCACAAAGCATCAAGTCAGACAACTATTTCAATAGAAAAATAGAATTTTTTTTTACACAGACAAAATGAACATAACTAACATGAAGGTGCGAAAAAAGGTGGGTGGAAAGTTACGATGGATTGTTGCCATTTACATGTTTTAAAACCAAAACTTGAAACTTTAAAGGAATTTGAAATATATCAAGATATTAAACCAATTTCAATCAAGTCTTTTGAAATCTGTAATCACGAGCGAATAGATTATAAGTTTAATTATGATTTCAAATTTGTTTTTCTTCATTCTTCCATTATGTACCACACTGTAGCCTTCATCATTAGAAAGATATTCGATATACTAAACCAACCAATCCGAAAATAAAGTTGTTGTTGGTCATTGGAATTGTACATGGCAGTTGTGTAATATCCCTCCAGGAAGAAGACGTTCAAGGTGTGTACGTAGGTGTCATGCCCTAGGTATTATGTCTAGATGTATCCATATCTATATTGATATCACGCTGATGTTTTTGATACAATTACTTGCACTATCATTATGATTCCCCGTATTCATGTTGCTGTAATTAAGATTTGTATGTTGGACATATTGTAGTTTTCTTTAGATCGAGTCAACATCGACGACCGTCCTGTCTAAGATAGTTTTTCCTTACAGACTTGCGACATGCATGTGTTTCCTTGCTGTTTGTCGTCGAATATTGTACAGCAGTTCGGTTAATCATGGATGACAACCATGGCTGTATACTCTTATCGTGAGCAGGCACCCATGATCTACATGCAGGATCATCTAATGGTAGTGGGCGCAGTTATATAATATATATATATATATATAATAATATATAATATATATATATATATATATATAGTATATAAAATATATATATATATATATATATATATATATATATAGATATAATATAACTATATATATATAATATATATACATAATATATATAATATATAATATTATATATATATATATATAATAAGTAGTACAGTGAGCAATGACCTGACCACCTACGGACCGTGACTGACATTGACCTTGACTGACCTGACTTTTTGAGCCCAAATTGTTACCTGACCTTGACTTTTTTTGCCTTGACCTTTTTGGCCTTGACCTTTTTTCGCCCAACCCTTTGGTCTTCGGGCCTTTACCTTATTTTCGACCAACCCTTTGATCTCCCATGTCATTTTTGCCCACGGTATTTTTGGCACCCCAATTTTCTGCACCCCTAATTTTTGGCAACCTCGAAGAAGGTTGCGCCAAACGGTTGCGCATCCATCGTACGTATTACCCCCCTATTTTACGCCCCCTAATTTTTTGACCCATGGGGTCATTTTTTGCCCACGGAATTTTTGGCTTCCGTAGGGGCTAGCCTTTTTGATGCTTAACCTTGTTTGACGCAGGATATTTCGACCCAACTCTTGATCTTCCGAGGTCATTTTTTGCCCACGTAATTGTTGGTACCTTTGTCTCCATGGGTCAATTTTTGACCCACGTAATTTTGGCACCCTTTGTCTCCATGTCAATTTTGCCCATCCTATTTTCGACCAAACCCTTGTCTTCCATGGTCATTTTTGCCCCACGGATTTTTGGTCTTCCTGCGGCAAATTGACCCCACGTAATTTTTGGTACCCTTTGGTATTCCAGGGTCAATTTTGCCCACCCTAATTTCGACCACCCTTTGGCTCGGGTCATTTTTTCCACGTAATTTCGACCAACCTTGGTATTCCGGTCAATTTGGCCACTAATTTTTCCTTTAGTTAGCCATTTTTTGATGTCTTACCTTGTTTGACCATGATATTTCACTTAACCTTGCCACATACCATGGGTCATTTTTTGGCCCACGGAATTTTTGGCAACCCTAATTTAGCTTAGCCGTATTTTTATGTCTTTACCTTGTTGACCATGATATTTCGATGACCCCGCCATATACCATGGGTCAAATTACCGCAGTAATTTTTTGTCCTTCGCTTTAGGACTTATCCCTTTTGTTTGAGTCTTTTACATGTTGACATGATATTTCGCCTTTGACCTTGCCATATACCATGGTCAATTGGACCCACCTACTTGATGGCTTTGAGTGCCCAACACCGTAAGATATCAGGATGTTCATTAGTGTGCATATGAGATAGATGAGTCCAGGTGAGTGCCAGGTGATGCCAGTGAGTCCAGTGAGTGCCAATTGAGGCCAATGAGTGCCAATGAGTGCCAAGGTAGTGCCAATGAGTGCCAAAGTGAGTGCCACATAGTGCGAAGTGAGTGCCACATAGGGCCAACTGAGTGCCACTTTTTTCAGCCTTTTCTAGCCTCCCCTGAGCCTGAGAATAGCCCTAATATGGGTTCTACCCCTTGGTTATAAGGTATGATTTCGATTGGTGTATATTACAAGGTGCTAGGATGCTTCCTACTATGAAGTTAGTCTTTTCAACACTTATCACAAACACTAAGACACTATACAACATTCACTATACACTGATACACACTACACCTTATACACACATTCACTATGACACTTATATCACACTATAACTCTACAATTAAACCATAACACTTAAAACACTCACCCACTCGATTTATTTTGAGTGCCTCAACTTTGATTGCCTCACTTTATGCCTCAACTTTGATGCCCAGCATAAATGCATCAGCATTGATGCCTCAACTTTGAAGGTTCATCTTTGAGACTCATCTTTGGACGTCATCTTGATACCATCTATATGATGATCATCTTATGATCACCTTTGGATGCTCATCTCCTTATACCACGATCGATAAACGGAGTTAATTTAATGTCTTCCCTAGTTCATAATTGGAACACAGGCGCCGCATGCGCCCTCCGCGCAAAGACACCCAGCCCCGCACCCGCAGGTGCGATCCGCCGCGTCTCCGCCCGCCGCGTCCCCGCCCACCGCGTGCGCCCGCAGGCAGCATATCCCCGCGTACCCGCCCCCGCGTGCGCCCGCGAGCGCCAATATTCTGTGTCGCGAGAGTGAGAGAGAGTATAGTATACTATAAGTCATTCATTTTTATTCATACTTAAACTATTTCAAAGAATTTTTTTAAATATACACGAGTTAGTCAGTTGTTTACGACAATTGTGAGCGAAGTTTTATTAAAAGACATGGTTTCGCAACCTAGAAGACTGTAAACTCGAGACAGCACCTATGAGTAAACCAAGTATGATTAACTATTTTTTCTGAATACTTTTTACTAACACTTTTTAAATTGTATAATTTTTTAATATTGTATGTAAGAGAGGAAAAGAATCCGCGAGAGGGTGGTCGGATATAGGAGGAGGCATGTTTATGGGGTGACGTACGAATTGTACGAAAGTTACTAGAAACGAGTAACATTTAGCATACCTTAAGAGCACGAAAGGTCAGGTAAATCAATAGAGTGTAGCGCAGACAGCCGAGGGATGTAGTATGGCGTTGTTGGTTTTTACTGCGTTGTCGCTGGCGTTGGGAAGCTCAGTGGTGGTTTAGCGCTTTGAACTGCATGTTTTAGCTGCTTGTAACGTTCAGATTGTTACTCTTAAGCTCTTAGTGATGTTGATGGTAAGACTGACATACCTGGTAAAGCAGGGGAAGGATCGAGTAAATCAATAGAGGTGGAGGCTAACACCAAGGGGATTAGTATGCTTTTGTTTACTGTTGACTGCTTAACTTCTCTTACTTGCTTTAATCACTGCTTTATGACTTAACTCACATACATTACTACCTTTAAAGCAGTAATCAGTAAATCAATAGAGGTGTGCCTAAACAACAAGGGGATGAGTATGCTTTGTTTACTGCTTTACTGCCTTTACACTTTCTGCTTACTGCTTTAACTTTCTGCTTTACTGTTTAACTTCTGTTTTACTGCTTTAAACTCATATAATTATTAACAATTATGTTTTTATTTGTTTAATACTTATGTTTTTTATTTATTTTTATTTTTTATTATTTTTGATTATTATTTTTATTATGTTTTATTATTTTTAGTTTTATTATTATACTTAGTGTTATTTCTTCATGCCTATTTTATTATTATTTAGAACACACACAACACACACACACACACCACACACACACACACAGTCACACACAACACTTACACTTATACACACATTCACTTATGCACTTATACACACATTCACTATGACACTTACATTACCCATAGACACTTACAGTATACACTATACACACACACACACACACTTACACTTATACACACCATTCACTAGACACTATACTCACCCCTAGACACTTACATTTACCCATAGATACTTACATTTACACTTAACACACGCAGTCACCACACACACACACACACACACGCACACTCAGTTACCCATATAACGTATAATTTATTAAAACATGTTATGTTTTAATAAACACGTACATTTACTCAAAATATAACAAAATATTCAAAGTTTCTTAAAACTTCGATAATAAATCAATCATTTATCTTGAACCAAAGAATTTATTATTAACGTTAATACTTTTTGTGTCTAATTTCTGATAACAATCAAGTTTTAAATAACTTTTACTAAAATTTTATGAATACTTTAGTTAAAAACATATATGTTACGTACCGTCTAAAGCAATAAATCAGTAAATCAGTAGGTCAACCCACCTTCCCCTACCATGCAGTGCTAAGGTTTGTTCTATTGACTTACTGCCTTTACATCATCGTTAGCATAAAGTGATAAAAAGAAACAAAATAAGTTCTTGCTCTGCTAACATAACATTGTTTTTATTAAAATTTTCTAAGTTCTCTTTTAAAAAATAACAATTATTCACTTACATTTATATTTTCATTCCATGTTAGCTAAAAATATTTCAAGTTTTTTAAATAATTGGATTTTCTTTATATTATTATTATTATTATCTATGTAATTCGACAATCCATCACGAGAAACAACAACCCGCATCCTACAGATACAAACTGGACCATCTCTCTGCTAAAATGTGTGTGAAAGAACGACTTTAGGCCTAAATTTAGGATTAATCCTTTTGGTATCCCTGGCGATAGGCCTAATTCCAGTCAAAAAATTTAAAACGCCTTTTTCTGTAAAAATGTGGTGCAATAACTAATTTAGGCCTAAATTTAGCCTTAAATTTAGGATAGCCTTTTTGTATCCCATGGCTCATTCAAGAAACATCCCACGTCAGACGTTTCTGTAAAGACAAGAATCTCAAACATCGTGAACCACGTACAGATTAACAGATATTCCAAACATGAACATACAGAGATCGGTAAGATCCTGTGAAAGCAGGTAAGAAGGAAAATGTTTACGCTTTCTTGTGAGTGGACGAGTAATCCTTATGCCTTAGACCTCGTATGTGATTGGTCTAAGAGTTAGTGTTATCGCTTTTGTCTTAGGAGTAAAAACAGTTTTTCATATCCTGAAACCTAGGTTCGTTTATTTAAACACTTAACATCACATGTAAACTATTTGTTTAAAAAGTAAAATAAAGATAAAAAAAACCGTTACCATTTAATGAGAAAATTAATTTAACATATCGTATCAATCCAAGTGCTATAGTAAATATATTATATAGATAAGATATATATATATTAATAGATTTCGACAGATATTTGATTATACTCTATATATATATATAAAATTATATATATATTAAATAATATACAATATAAATATAACTATATAAATATATAGGATAAGGCTAAGTTAAATATAACAATTTCAACAGAATATTAAATGATTTATATTATATATTTACAATTTTCTCACATATCAGATAAAGAGATACAAAAGATATATAATAAATATATATAATAATATATTAATTATATATATATATATATATTACATATATATATAAGGTTCCATTAAATAGAGACTGGAATAGGTATTATATATAGATCATGTCCCAGAAATTTTATATCAATGTTTATGATTATTTATATTAAAATTCTCTAAATCTTTGCAAATATCCAATCTATTATATCATTATCATTGATATAGTTTCTGTCTCGAGTAATACGTTCCATTAACAACATACGTAGAAAAGTTTCCCGCTCAATTCATAGTATATTTACATCTGGTCACCTGCATAAATACTTTCTTGCCATTTTTTTCTAAGTAGATAACATGATTTCTGGTACCGTTCTATAGAACTTAGGAAGCAGTCGATGATAACCGTAGGATCATCGATCAGGGTTTTCTTAATTGTGCGTAGTATTCTTGTATAACATGCTAATGAATTACCGGTACGTAATTAGAAACAATATGTCTTCTTCAAGCTCTGTATTAAATGCGCTTACGACCTCTAACATATATTTCATCTCGCTAGCCGAAAGTTATGAATCAAGATGATGTAGGCTCAAATACTAGTTTCATATTTCTCTCCCATAAGTCAGTAACAAAAGCACGGAAATTTTAAGATTGTATAAAAGCTAGAGAAATTGCCTTATCGCTGGTTTCTTCGCACAAGCTAATAACTGTTTCGGTCCAGTTTAAAGCTTGAACTTGTTTAAAGATTCTGTAAGCCACTCTTCTAGTGTGGATTACATATACAAGAGTATTCACTGCGACTCACGAAAATACCTTTTATTATAAAGGGTGATTGGGTGCACACTTGAAAAAATGCAAATCCATTCGGCGTTTTCTTATTTATTAAGAATGAAACCCTACTTCGGGATCTTGATTCCCATGGACAATTGTCTGTATGGAGGTATACCATGTTTTCATATCCTGACCTATCTCTGGATTGGATGGAAAATGTATATGGAGATGCGGTTAGACCCAAACCATTTAAAATCATACTCGTTTTAGCTGTTAAGCGGCTGGCCACAAGTCTCTTTTTGTAATAAAAGATGCCTCTTCCATTTCACTTAAGTTCTATCGAGAAATCACCTTAACATGTTATACCCAATATACAAGAATTGTCCAGTGGGAATCAAGATCCCCGGAAATAGGGTTTCATTCTTATATAAAAGAACAAATCCGATGCGATTAATTTTCAATGTGCAACCCAATCACCCCTGGTATGAATACAAAGCGTTAGCCTTTCGGATCAGATGAATACTTGTTGTGAGATCGGGTAATCAGCACTGGACTGTGGGCTCTACAGAATTACTTTAAACCAAGTTCAGCGTAACGGACCAATCACAGTTTTAGCCGGTGCCAAGAAAAGACAGCAAATGCAACTTACTCTAGCATTTTATTAACACTTCAAAACATAATCAGTTTGGCAGGTTAGATTAGGGGAGAGAAATATGAAACATCAGATTTGAGGCCTACATCATTTGATTCCTACATTTTCAGGCCTACGCCAGATGAAGATATATGTTAGGAGTAGTCCTAAGAGCATTAATACAGCTGAAGAAGACATATCTGTTATCTAACGTAACCGTAAATCATTACATGTTATACCAAGAATACTACGCATTTAGGAAAACCCTGATCGAGGATCCTACACCTATCATCGATCGCTTCCTAAGTTCTCTAGACGTACAGAAATTCATTTATCTTACTTAGAAAACAATGGCAAGAAAGTATTTATGCAGGTGGACCAGAACGAACATACTATGATATCTGACAGGGAACTTTTTACGTAGGTTGTTAGACTGAAGGTAGTTACTGACACAGGTAGTTAAATCCTCGCTAATGATACAAACACAAGAAAATTGGGGTACATAATAAAAGAATTCTTAATAAAATCATCAGTAAACCTGTTATATGTATGTTGGAGTTTATATATATAATATTCCTATTATATTAATTAACCTTATTATATATATATATAATATATACTATATATATAATAATCATATTATATTATATATATAACATATATTAATATACTATATATATATATATATATATATATATATTATTATATACATATATATATATATACTATTATAATATGATATACTATAAAATCATGTAAACATATGGACACTCTTGTACTAGAATGTAATTTTAGCTCTCCCTATTATATATTTATAAATATGATTATAATTATATATCTATATATATTATATATATATAATATATTAATATATATATATAATATATAAATATAATATATATATAAATTATGTGAAGATAATATTATTAAATTCTACATTAAATAGTAGGTTATATCCTTATTTTATGTCTTAAATAAACGTATTTACATGTATGTGAATAGTTATAAACGGAATCCTAGTCAGGGATAAAATGAAAAACATGTTTTTACATACCTAAAGACCAAAAAGCGATAAATAATTCTCGACCAATCACATAGGAGGTCATATAGAGATAGATTACTCCGTCCACCACAAGAAAGTAAACATTTCCTGTGCTAGCCTGCTTAAAGGGATCTTACATATTTTATTTCTTACGCTTCGAAATATACTTTATAAAAGATAATAAACATTGATTCTCGATTCTTGTCTATACTGGAATTACCTTTTACCTGCGTATTAGGCTACAAACAGCATGGGATACAAAAAGGCTATCCTAAATTTAGGCCTAAATTAGGCCTAACGTAGTATTGCACCACATTTTTACAGAAAAAGGTCAGTTTGAAATAATTTTGACCCTGGAATTAGGCCTAAATCCCCCGGGATACAAAAGGATATCCTAAAAGTTTAGGCCTAAAGAGTATGATTTCAACAGATTTTACAGAGAGAGGGTCAGTGTCGTATCTGTAAGGAGTGCGGGTGTTGTGTTTTCTCGTGATGAGTCAACAAATAGAAATTAATAATAAAATAATTAATAAAGAAAATCCTAATTATTTAAAAACTTGAAATTATTTTAGCTTAACATCGAACGAATAATATAAATTTAAGTGAATAATTGTTTAGTTTTTCAAAATAAGAACTTAGAAAGATTTAATAAAATACATGTATGTTTAGCAAGAAAGAACTTATTTGTTCCTCTCTTTCTATACATTACATGGCCTAAAGATGATGTTAAAGCAGTAAGTCAATAAAACAAAACCGTGGCGTAGCTTGGCTGTAGAGGGGTGCAGGGGTACCTTACTAATTTATGATTATTGCTAAGTACGTAAAAACTTATACTGTTTTTAATAAAATTCATACAAATTTCGTAGAAAAGTTATTAAACTTGATAGTCGATAGAAAATTCCTATAAACAAAAAGTTATAAGCAGTTAATCAATAAATTCTTTGTTCAAAGATAATGGTTTTATATTATAGAAGTTTTATAAAACTTTGATATTTTAGTTATATCTGAATGAGTAATATAATGTACGTGTTTAATTAAAACATAAAAGTTTTAATAAATTATATACGTTATAGTGTATGTGTGTGGTGGTGTGTGTGTGGGTTGTGTGTGTGTGTGTAGTGTGTGTGTTTGACCAAGCGTGTGTGAAGTGTAAATGTAAGTATCTATGGGAAAATGTAAGTGTCATAGTGAATGTGTGTATAAGGTCATATGAATGTGTGTAAAGTGTAAGTGTTGTGTGTGTGTGTGTGTGATAAGTGTAAAGTAAGTGTCTATGGTTAAATGTAAGTGTCATAGTGAAATGTGTGATAAGTGCCATAGTGAATGTGTGTATCAGTGTAAGTGTGTGTGTGGTGTGTGTGTGTGTGTTGGTAGTGTGTGTTCTAAAATAATAATAACAATAGCATGAAGAAATAACACTAAGTATAATAATAAAAAAATAAAAAATAATAAAATAATAAAAATAATGAATAAAAATAAATTAAAAATAATATAAAATAAAAAAACATAAGTTATTAAAACAAAAAAAAACATGAATGTTAATAAATATATGAGTTAAGACAGTCAAAGCAGAAAGTTAAAACAGAAAGTTAAAGTGTATATGAGTTAAAGCAGAAAGTTAAAGCAGTAAAGCAGAAAGTTAAAGCATAAAGCAGATAAAACAAAGCATACTAATCCCCCCGTGGGTTAGGGCCACACTCTATTAGCTTACTGATACTGCTTTAAGGATTTAATGTAGTGAGTTAAAGCGATGTGTGTGTGTGTGTGTGTGGGTGGTGTGTGTGTGTGTGTGTGGGGTGTGTGTGTGTGTTGTGTTCTAAATAATAGATAACAATGAGGATGAAGTAAATAACCGACTAAGTATAATAATGAAAAAGAAAAGATAATAAATAATAAAAATAATAATAAAAATAAAGTAAAAAATAAAATAAAAATAAATAAGAAATAATAATAAAAATAAAAAAACATAGATGTAATTAAATATACGTAAAGCAGTAAAGCAGAAAATTAAAACAGTAAAGCAGAAAGTTAAAGAGTAAAGCAGAAAGATAAAGCAGTAAAGCAGTAAAACAAAAGCATACAATTCCCCTGGTGTTCAGCGCACACCTCTATTGAGTGACATAAATTACCTGCTTTAAAGGTATGTAAACTTAACCTGTGAGTTAAAGCAGCTAAAGCAGTGAGTTAAAGCATACTAATCCCTAAAGCAGTAAAACAAAGCATACTAATCTCCCTTGGTGTTAGGTAACACCGTCTATTGACTGATTTACTGCTTAAGGTATGTAATGTTAGTAAAACATGGAGTTAAAGCAGTAAAACATAGAGTTAAAGCAGTAAAACATGAGGTTAAAGCAGTAAAACATGAGTTAAAACAGTAAAGCATGTAAAACAAAAAGCATACTAATCCCCCCCTAGGTGTTAGGTACACCTCTCCATTGATTTACTGATTTACTGCTTTAAGGTATGTATGTTAATGTTTTAGTAAAATTTCGTACAATTGTAGTAAAATAAAATGATATATATCAGACCACTCTATGTTTTTCTTCTTACATACAAATTTTTAAAATTTATAAATTAAAAGTTAAGTAAAGTAAACAAAAGAATAACAAAATAATGTTAATAAATACTATGATGTAAATAATCAGCGGTCTCGTAATGAGTTACAGTTTAGGTTCGCGAAAATGTTTTTAATTAAAATCGTACAATTGTAGTAAAAAATGAATGACTCATAGATCAGTTGAAAAAGAAATCTTTGAAATCTAAATTATGGAAATAAAAATGAATGAATTATAGTATATATATTTTTCATCCCGCAGGAATATTGCGCTGCGGGCGCACGCGGCGGGCGGTACGCGGTAAAAATTGCGCTGCGGCGGCCACGCGGCGGGCGGGACCGGGCGATCGCACCTCGGTGCGGGCTGAGTTGTCTTGCGCGGAGGGCGCATGCGGCGCCCGGTTTTCCAATATGAACTAGGGGAAGATTTAATTAACTCTGTTCTATATGTGGCGCTAGATATGAGCATCAAAGTGATTTCATCAAAATGAGATCATCAATATAGATGGTTCAAAGATACGTCACAAAGATGAGTCATCAAAGTGATGAACCTTCAAAGTTGAGCATCAATGCTGACGCATTATGCTGGGCATCCAAAGTGAGGCTCAAAGTTGAGCATCAAAATATCGAGTGTGTAGTGTAAGTGTATATGGTTTATTGTAAGTGTCATAGTGTTGTATAAGGTCATATGAATGGTGTTATGTTAGAGTGTCGTAGTGTGTATAAGTGGTCTTAGTGAATGTGTGTATATGTGTCGTAGTGTATGTGTGTATAAGTGGTTTAGAAAAGACTAACTCATAGTAGAAGCATCCTAGCAACTTGTAATATACACCAATCGAATCCTCATCCTTATAACTTGGGTAGACACCCATATTAGGGCTATCTAGGCTCAGGTGAGGCTAAGAAAAGGCTTGAAATAAAAGTGGCAGCTCAGTTGGCCACTATTGTGGCACCCACTTTGGCATATGTGCACTCACTTGGCACTCACTTGCACTCATTGCATCATTGGCACTACACTTGCGCCACTCACCTGCGCACTCACCGTTGGCACTCACACTGCACTCATCTAATACTCATAGAGCACTAATAGAACATCACTAGATACTCCTTACCGTGATTGGGAACCATCAAAGCCATCAAGTAAGCGTGGGTCAAAAATTGACCCATGGTATATTGCAAGGTCAAGGCGAAATATCATGTCAACAATGTAAAGACATCAAAAAAGGGCTAATCCCTAAAGGAAGGACAAAAAATACCGTGGGTCATGGGTCAAATTTGACCCATGGTATATGCAAGGTTAAAGCCCGACATACGTCATGAAACCAAGGTAGAAAACACAAAATACGGCTAGCTCCTAAGGAAGCCCAAAAATTACCTTGGGCCAAAATTAGATCCATGTAGGTAAGGTCGAAATTCACTTCACAAAGCCTAAAGAACATCAAAAAAAGGGCTAAGCCCCTAAGGGGCCAAAAATTACCGGGGCCAAAAATTGACCCATGGACCCAAAAGGTGGCCAGAAAATACCGTGGGCAAAAAATGAACCCATGGAAGACCAAAGGGGTTGGCTCGAAAATTAGGGTGGGCCAAATGACCCATGGAATCCAAAAGGGTAGCAAAAATTACCCGTGGGTTTTTTTCAAATTGACCCACCGGTAGACCAAAATTACCGGGGCAAAAAATGAACCCATGGGAAAGACCAAAGGCATTGAGTCGAAATGAGGGGTGGCCAATGACCCATGGAAGACCAAAGGGTAGCCAAGAAAATTACCGTGGGCCAAAATTGACCATGGAAGACCAAAGGGTACCAAAATACCGTGGGCAAAAAAACCCACGAAGATCAAAGAGTGGTCGGATTCGAAACAACAAGGATAAGACATCACAAAAAGGCTAAAGCCCCTAAAGGAAGCCCAAAAATTAACGGCAAAAAATGACCCATGGTCGAAAAAATTAGGGGCGTAAAATAAGGGGTTAATACGTACAACGGTGCTGCGCAACCGTTTGGCGCAACCCTTCTTTGAAAGGTTGCCAAAAATTAGGGTGCCAAAAAAATGGATGCCAAAAATTACCGTGGGCAAAATACCATGGAAACAAAGGTTGGTCGTCGAAAAAACGTGGCCAAAAATGAACCCATGAAGACCAAAGGATGCCGAAAAAAGGCAAAGGCCCAAAAAAGTCAAGGCAAAAAAAAGTCAAGGTCAGGTAAAAATTGGCTCAAAAAAGGTCATCTATCCAGGTCAGAGTCAGTCAAGGTCAGTAGTGCAATGTCATTGTTCGTCGCAAATCCCCTCCCACTACTTATATATAATATAATAATATAATATATTAATATAAATATATATATATATATATATATATATATAATATTAATATATAAATATATATTATATAATATAATATATATAATATAATTATATATAATATATAATAATATATATATAAATATATAATATATATATATATACTATATATTAATATATAAATATATATAATATATATATATTTAATATAATAATATATATATTATATATTATATATATATATATTATAAATAATATATATATATATATATATATATATATAATATATATATTAATAATATATATATAATTATAAGAATATAGAATATATAATATACATAATATTACTAATAATATATAATATATATATATATATATATAATCTATAATTTATATAAAGCTGACGAGAAAAATCCAACGATAAATTTTTTGTTCCCTTTGATATTGTTTAGATGCCAGCCAAACCTAAAAGTTTTACTAAATAACATCTCTTAATTGTAGATTTTTTCTACATATTTGCAAAAATTGGCTCTGTAAAATAAACGGTTGGAGACACAGAAAAATAATTAAAATCCAAGTTTTAAAACTCTTCCAATTACTTCTTATGCTGAGAATCTGATTTTTTAGATGGAAGAAAATTAAAAAAATTATATTAAAATATCATTTTTGTAAATTTCACTAAATTTTCCCTTTTAAAATCTCAACATTCCAGTTTAAAATTACTGAATGGGTTAGCAAGTTTATTATTGCTTAATAAGAATGAAATAATTAATAAGCATAAGACAAACAATGCTTACCAATACTAAATCCAAAATTTAGTAAAATGCAAAATGCAGCCAGGAGATGATATTTGGTCTAAGTGTTATTAACAGTAAATCAGCATTGCCGATTAATCTTTGCATCACTAATATATATTACTTACTCAACGATTTCATATCCTGGCAAAAGGCTTCTTCTTCTTTTCTTCTCAACATCTGCTAGTAATTTGGTAATTTTTTTCTTTTGCTTAATACTGCGTGAACACTTTTTTGTGTTTTCGGAAAGCTGCAGCGGAGTTTCATCTTCCTTTGTTTCTTCATGATTAATTAACTTCTTTAAGTTTAAATCTCTCTTAACGTTACTCTCTAAATTTTCTGAAAACTTATTAGTTAATTGTTTATCATTATTTGATTTTAATTCGTCACAGCTGATACAGTCTTGTTGCTTTTGTTCATTATTAACAGCATCAATAGACGAAGAATCCAAATTTAAGGCACTTGAAAATTTTTTTAATAAGTTATTTTCAATATATGAAGCCATAATTTAAAAAAATATCAAAATGGAGTTACTTAACTGTCACACAATGAATTTCTGAAAATTAAAAAGAATAAAATGCTTAAAAAGTAAAAATATTATTGCCATACACATAAATTTCGCTTTAAATTCCAAAAATAAAATAGTTTAATCCAATAAAGCCCTTAATGCATCTAGATATTTTCTAGGGTAGAGAAACTGAAATTATTTCCCTTTGTCTTATATGATCAAGTGATTTTTATCACTCCAAATACTTTCGCAAATTTATTTTCATTTTGGGGAATTAATTTTTGCCCCTAAAAGAACCAATTCATTAACGGTAACGGTGGTGTTAACCTGAATTTACAGCATATTTATTAAAAATAACGATATATTGATTATATTGTTTTGAATACAATAATATAATTAAAGTCTACTAAAATTTATTTGATTAGCTAAATAACTTACTATCATATTAATCTTCAATTGAAAGCAATGAATTCAGCATTGTTTAAGGCTCTGTTTCCATGTGCAATCTTCTACAATCATGTAAAAGTAGGATAAGAGGTTATCAAGATACAGTGACTTTCTGCTCAATTATACAATAATATTTATCATAAGGATTGACAAATGAAATATCTATTAAAGCGACAGTTAGTTCAGCCATATGAAAAGAATGAAGAAATGCAGGTATTTCAAAAGATATTGTAAGTGAACGACAGAAGTAAAATGGCAAATATGAATGAAAGATTGGTGTGAGTTTAGGGACTGACTCGAGGAAGATGCGAAGGAATGATAAATGAGATCGCGCGTTAATAAATCTGGAGAGGATGGGCAGCGGACTAGGATATCGACTCAGAAAGAGAGAATGGTGGAAATCGCGACACAGCTATATCGATTAGGGCAAAGTACCATCCCGAAGGGGGTAGAACCCGAGAGAGCCGAGAGGAAGTAAAGACATTAGTTCTCCTTAGGAGGAAAAAATAATATTCTTCATGCCATTACAAGCTCAATTGAGGCAAACCTGTTCCTATAAGGGCTCACAAAAAGCATTTAATCAAGATGTACAATAATATATATTAAAATAATAAATGAAAAATATTTTATATATATAATATATAGTACGTATTAATTGAATTATGAAATGTCGATACATAGGCAGAAAATATATAACTAATAAAATATGATCTGTATGTTAAAAGGTTGATATATAATAATAAACCACTTTAATTGATAAGTATTTGATAAGCATATTATAAGTATATGATAAATTATTTGTCATTTTTATTAAGTAGTTTAACAGAAATATAAAAACTATTAAAGCTCTTTTTTCATTGGTTCTATTGTCTTTATACTAGTTAATACTACTATTTTTAATAGTGTTGTAAGTGATTATTTAGTAAATATTGTATTAATAATAAATACGAGAAGGAGAACAAGAAGAAATTTGCATAATATAAATGGAAATTAGGTTACTTAATCGTTTATTGTAATATTTAGGTTTAAAAAATTTAGTGACATATATAATTATATAAATATTATTTATAATATATATATTAATTAGTGAAAATATTAATATGATATGATATATATATATATATGTTGGGGGATTTTAAAGAATTTTAATATTAAATAAAGATTTTAAATTATAGAGAAATAAAGTTTTTTAAAACGGGTTGTAAATTTATATAAAGTAGGAAAGATAAGAGGGGGAAGGGAAGAAGAGGAGGGAGGGGAGGGGGAGGAAGAAAAAGAAAAAGTTGTAGAATATATATAAATTGATAGAGTGTAGGTTTTAACCTTTTATATGATTTTGTTAGATAAATTACCCTTTTTTATCTACTCTTCGAGTTCAAATGTGCGTTCTAGAATAAATATTGGTTTGTGTAAATTTATTTTTGCCAGTGATATGGGTTGTGAGTGCTCTTAATGATTGTATTTGGGAGTAATAAGTGCACTAGGGTTGAGGCGACGCTTACTCACAAAGAGCGAGATACGAGCATCCTAGAATAAGATTTATATATTAATATAATCCACCGGAGCAAACAATGGGGAGGAAGAGGTAAATTAGGGTGGGTGTATGAACGTGAGAAGGGTAAACGATAAAATAAAATGTATAATATAGAAAGTGGGTGAGTAGTGCAGAGCAATGTGCGAGGTGAGAGAGAACAATATATGTGTGGCAAATGTGCTGAGCTTCATGCTAAGAGAGAGCAGATCAGATGACTTGAGAGAGGAATGAGGGTAGAATTTACTCTCTGTAGGGTGACAATAGATACTTACCAGGGTGCGTTAAAGAATATAACAAAGGTATGTGAAACAGCCAAGAGAGATTGCACGTTAGGAGATTGGGTAAGAATTGTGAGTAATTGAGTAGTTCTCGAATGACGGAGAAGGTGTATGGAGAGTGAGTTGTGAGTCACTGCCGTTATCTCTTAGCTAAGTCTCCCGAGGTGTATGATTCGAGGGATAATTGTTTTGGTTATGTAAGTGAAAGTCGGGGGGAAATCGATGGATATTTATTTATATCACTGCGCATAGTAACAATAGCCTTGCGAGAGCGAGTGAGTGTTAGCGCACGGCACGCACGATGACTTATTTTTTGTGATGTAGATTCGAATGAGTGTTGGGCTATACAAGTGTTTTCGGAGCGTAAGAGGTAGATAAAAAAATCTCGGTTTCTGTTTCTATTCTCGCGGCACGATACCCTCTAAGAATAGTAGCGCTATGGAGTTGTTGCTAGGTATGCGTGTGATTAGAAGAAATTAATATATTAGGTATTTTCAAAAATTTCGAGTCTCTTATCTTCTGAGGCGGAGTAGGAGGATGTATGAGATATATGCTGCTTTAGTGAGTACGAAGTGATCTCATAGTCAATAGTAAGTTGTGTGTATAGAAAAGAAAGATAGAATAGTACGAGGGCTTAGTAAATATTGGCGCTCTCAAAAAAGTGAAGATACAACTCTTAAAGTTTAATTATATATCTATAATTATTATAATATATATATATATAAATATATACATGTGAAGTACAAGTGAGATAAACTGTATGGGAGTAGTGAGGAGGTTGAGTGTTATGATAAAAATATGTGTTGTTGTATTAATTGTGAGTAAACCAGATAAGAATGTTAAATATATTACTAGATGTAAAATGTATATTTAAGAGGCGGTACGGGGAGGGCGTAGATTATATATATCGGATATAACTATATTGGTTAGATTTGCTAGGTATTAAAGGTAAGGGAGGAGAGGTGACGGTTTAGGGAATAAGGGGTGAAGAGGAATGAAGAGTAGATATAATTGTTAAAAGGTTAAAGTTTGAGTGTACAAAATTGACATGTTAAGTAAGATAGAGTATTGGAGAGGTATGGAAGGATAAGGTTAGTACGAGACCGTGCTAAGAGGGACGTATAATATAGTGATAATATATGGGGAGTAGTGGAGGGTAGTATGAGTATGGATGTAAGTATTTTAAAGATGCATTGTGTGCAGAGAATCTGTATTTGTGTTTAGATTTTTTGTTTTCCTTGGGATGGGCAGTGAATGGTTGGAATGAGGGTAAGATGTTTAAAGGAAAAAGGCGGACTTATGAGAAAAGGTTGGGACGTAGGAGAGGGAAAGAGGAAAGCTGGGAGGAAATATAGAAGGGTTAGAAGTGTGAAGCAAAGAGGGACGGTAATGGAGAGAAGATAGTAAGAGAAATAGTCAAATAATATAAATAGATAAGTAATGTAGTTTATAGTATTAGAATAATCACGGAAAATTATTTTGAATATTTGAGTGAAATAAAGATGTTAATGGAAGGTTATATTATAAAAATAGGAAGAGAATAGGAGCAAAGAAAGCATTAGGATATCGAATGTAGTAAAATGGGGCTTTGAAGTGGATATAGGAGGAATGTGAGGACATTATGGCGAAATGAAAACTGATGGGTTGTAGATTATGTAATACTCTCTCTAGCGTTGGATTAAATTGAATTAGACTCGTAAGGATGCGGACCTATAGGAGACATCATAGATTCTGCAAATGGTGTAAGATAGATATGAGTTGTGAGCTGGCAATATGGCATTAGTAAGAAAGGAGAGGGAGCACGAACTTAACATGACTATCGCACAATTGAGAATGAACTTAATTTAGGTTTAATAATAAGTCATATCGCGCATATGGTAAATTAAGCGTGGATCTGCTGCGCATCTCGTGATTAGGTGGAGATATATATGAGTAAACTTTTGGACGATAATTGTGTGAGTACGAAATAGAGGAGATGGAGGAATGTCTATTGGATAAAGGTATTATGATCGATGAAATTTGTTTCGCGAAAGAGTGTGTTTAGTTAAGATTTCTGAGCTAGCATATATATGTGAGAGTTAAGGGTTTGTGTTGTGTATATTGTCCCCTAGTGCTTATTACTAAGTGTGAATGGAAATGAGGGAGGTGAGAATATGATGGAAAGCTACAGGAACGCGCTATAATGTTTCATATATTGAGATGTTTTCGCGTAATGGCGTCGACTAGAATACATTGGAGTAAAATATAGACTATGATTGAGAGAATGGTGAGAGGTTTAACGGAGGGAGAATGAGGGGTACACATATAAAGTGAGGATTTGAAGAGTAAGAGTAGCGATACACGCTAATTTTTAGGTGTGTGGACCAAGTGGTTTTACACTAAAGATGCTTAGTGGAGAATATAGATAATAACCGAGATCGGCCACTAGGGATAAGGGTCTTATGGAGGTTTTTGTTAGTGAATTTAGTAGACACAAAGCATAATTAATTATGCACGACTTATAGTAGGGCATTGAATTGGGAGGGTGTTGGAGGAAACTATAGCGTATTCTCAAGGGTAAATTTCTCAGAACGTTTCAAGTCATACTTCACCCGTAAAAAAGTTTGCATTGTCTAGTATGTTTTTCCATGTTTCTCCCGGCTCCATATTTAGATGACAAATAAATCTTCTAACGAAAACTCAAAAACTTAGGTTATGAAGTAAATAGGGAGTTGTGAGTATATGTTGCTTTACACGAGGAGACGTGAAGTATGTTGTGGGTGGCGAGGAGACGGATTACTGAAGGCAGGGGTGTGTTAATGTCGCCGTGGCATTTCAATTTGTTTATGGAGGTTGTTTGCAGAGGAACTCGCTGACCTGAGAAGAGTCATGAGAGGGCGTTAGAATGAGAAGGTACTGCGGAATGAAGAAGGGAAGTGTAACAAGTAATTATTATGCTTGCAGTACGGGACGTATAGCGCGCAAGGCGAGAGTGCGAGACTCGCAAGATAGCGCGCTGAGTCTATTTGGTTGGAGAGAGGAGTTTTGAGAAAAGTAAACGTGGTGAGAACAATGAGGGGGACATTAAATTTGAAACTCTCAGGTTGGAAAGACTAGAAAAGATGGGTTAGGCATTTCCGTTGTGTTTATCATAGAGAGATCACGCGATAGAGGAAAGGAAACAGAGGATGAGAATATAAGATTATACGATAAGAGAGGAGATAGTATATAATAATTAGAGTAAAGAAAATTAGATAAAGATTATAATCTTCTATTACTTTCTGTTTGAGCGATTTTGTGAGTATAGAGGGTGATATAGAGGGATGAAGGAGGAGATGAACAATTAAGTAGTAGGGGAGAAGGAATGTAAGAGCTTATTATAAGAGTTAGGTACTGAGAGAATATATATGGAAGGGGGTAATTTATTATCACTAGAATATTAAGATTAAGTATTGTATTTTGAAAATATATGTGTACCAGCGGTTGTATTTGTATATGGTGTGAAAGTGGGGTTGAATGCCAGTTCTCAAGGAAGAAGTTGGAATATATAGTTTATATATAATGAAGTATGAATGTATAGTGGTTTTAGAAATGAAGTCATGAGGTATGTGTAGGGTTAGCAGAATGAAGGGATAGGATATTAGGATAGGGTGGTTAAGGGAGAGTAGATTAGTGTTGGAGGATGGTTGGTGGGTATATAAAAGTAAGGGGTAAGAAAGTAGGATATGTTTAGATTGGTATGGGCATAACTAGTGAGATAATATGGAGGAAAAATACATGAGAGATGATATGGTTAGGAAGAGTATTGGTAGCGGAGGGAGATAGGTAGGAAGGAATGTAGCAGGGAGAGAGAATACGATCTTAGAAAAGAGGAGAAGTGATAGAACACGCACTAGCGACTGGCACGCTACCACAAGGAAGATGTGCGACAGGAGGAAGGGACTGAGGGGAGGCCCAAGAGGAGCGTAATGATAGTATGTGTTGCGAGGGATAGAATGTGAGTATGAATTAGTGGAGGAAGGTGTGTGAAAGGCGAGATGAGGGGAGGTGTGAGTGGGAGAGGCTGTACGTACAACTTAATCACTATAATTATATATATATGATAACCACTTGTAGGATTACAAAAGTTGTAGGCAAAATAAAAATAAAATACTTATATATTATAATATATATATATATAAATTATTAATATATAATTATTATATATTATATATTATTTTAATATATATATATTAATTAATATATATATATATATATTAATATATATATATATTATTAATATATATATAATATATATATATATAATATATATATACTATTATTAATATTATATTAATATATATAATATATATATATATAATATTAATATATATATATATAATATTAATATATATATATATAATATATATATATATTATATATATTATTATTTATCTATATATATATATATATATATAATATATTAATATATATTATTAATATATATTATATATATATATATATAATATATAATATATATAATATAATATATTATAATATATATATATACTATATATAATATATATATATATTATATATATATAATATATATTTATATATTAATATTATTTATATATATATATATATAGATATAATATATATATATATATATTATAATACGTAATACTAGTACAGTACGGAAAACATCCCCATGCGTGCTCGAGCTAATATATTTTATACGTAATAATGTTAATTATTTTTTTACGCTAGTCGCGTATCTGTACCTTGCGAAGAGACCTCTCAAAACAGCAGTCAATATATTACTACTATATCACTGTTTACAATATTATATATTAGAGAGCAGGCATATCTTACTGCCTTAAAATGATTAAAATGATAGTGGAGAAGTAAGAATGAGAGAAGATAAGTGAGGGGATGAACGCAGGGTAGTGATAATAGTTTGGAGAGCTATAGTAAGGAGGAGGATATATTGAACAAAGAAATATCTAATTATTAGTTTAATAGATGACATAAAGCTATGAAAATTTTATGACTTTTTTAGAATGGTAGGACTCTAAAGCTTTGACAAAGGAATAATAAATTATATGCCTTAAAGGGGTAGGTATAATACAGCTAATTTAACGTTAATATACATATATATATAGTGCGTGGGAATCCTACAGAGGAGGGTAATAGTTAAATAAGACTTATAGGGGAAAAAAAATAGATTAATAATTATATTCTAATTTATACAGAGGGGGTAGACTAAGGTTTATTATGGTTCAATTTACTTCTCTTTAAACTAATTATACATTTTATAAAGTAAGGGGGGTTATCATAGACAGAAACTTTAGTTATATTTTAACACTTTAATATCTCTTAGAAGTGGGAGAAGATGTCTATCGATATTATTCTCCATCTACGATGGAAAATAATTAAATGAAGTAAGTTAGAACACAGTCAAGACAATCTCCATAGAGATATAAATGTTCTCTCGTAATCTAGTCACTATCGAATATGTCTGTGTTGTTGTCTATCTCTATACTGAAACATCGCAGAGCTGTGTAGCTCTCATTCGCAAGGAGATCATCAGAAAACTACTCTTAATATTCTTGTACATATAAAAAGAAAATATCGATTCATTAAAAATATATTCATAACTCTACCTACATACAATAAGCACATCATATCGTACACATATAATTATATACATATACAATATATACATACATACTCACATATACATATTACTACAATATATACATATTCAATAATACATAGCATACATACATACTCATACATACATATCATACATACATAACTATAAGGAATATTCACCTACTCTCTATCTCTAACATAAACTATAACTTAAATCATATCATAATCACTACTCCATACTATGCATAATCTATATATATATATTATATAACTATATTATATATATATATAATATATATATATATATATATTATATATATATATATATCGTATATATATATTATTATATATATATACTATATATATATATATTATAATATATATATATATTATATATAATTAATTATTAATATATATATTATAATATATATATATATATTATATATTAATATAATATATATATATAATAATATATATATATCATATATCATAGTTATCCCCCTACTCATCCCGGATAACTGAGGATATTTCTCACGGAGGCGTTTTACAATATTTAGATATATTATATATACTAATATAATTTCGCTATTACTATATTATGTATTCTATTATATATTTTGTATAATATTTATTCATATGTTAATTTATATATAAATAACTTATTATTATCAAGTTTTTTTTATTATTATATTTCAAAACAAAAATCTTAACTATATATTATTTATTTAAAAATACTTTATATTATATTATTGTATTGTGTGTCTTATTAAACATTATTTGGTTTATTTACTATATATATAAAATCTACCTTAATTTATGTACTAATATAAATAAATTAAAAAATATTTGTACATTATTTATACATAACGTAATAGAGCATGTATTAAAGTGAGTACAGTAAATATTTATATAAGTAAATCTATTTAACTGCTTCTCAGCTAACCTATTAGTACTACTATCACTTTATACCATTTGATCTGTTGAATATCTATTAGATATAATATTCATATTTGATTAATAAGTTCTTTATTTTGTATAATATATCTTCAGTATTTATTATTTTATTTGTTTTGATAGTTTTCTCCAGCTGAACTGGTATATTTACTATACATATAATTATATTTATTTTATTGTATTTATGAAGATTATAAAATGTCTCCTCGACTACTTATTCGAATAATCGCCTAGGCGCACGCTATTGTTAAGGATAAAATCAAGACGTATCACTCTAGTCAAGCGTGCGCAGGCACACATTCTTGAGAAAGGTCCCTTTTTGGTTGTATTCTCTTAGTAGCCCTCTACACACGGACCAAGTAGATCTATTGATCTATGATCTATTGATCTATTGAATCTATTGATTTCCAGACGTCAGAGCTTTTGACAGATCTATAAAGAGAGCGAAACTGTTGGAGTTTCTCACTCTTTTATTATCTAGAGAGTTCTGCACTTTAAAACATTATATGATTTTGTACTTATTACAATAACGTCTTGTAGTGTGATATTATATAAGTTAATATATGGATGATTATTAAGTCTTGCACTATTGTATCACATTTGCTTCCGATCCTCTATATGTTCTTCGACTAAAAATAGAGAGAACTCATCTCTCGCTTTGCTCACTCTCGATTTATTGTTTCATCTTAGAACTAACATATGAGCTATGGAGCCATTTCCTTACCATATACCTACTAAAATCAGTAAATTACCAGTAATCAGTAATCATATAAATTACAGTCAATCACTTAGATTCCTAGCCTACCTACTCTATCATTACACCAACCGATGATCTATTGATCTATTGATTCACTTATATTATCTATATTGATTATCAAGTCATTAATTTTGTAGTAATACTCATAACACAACAAACTTTTTAATTTATTTATTAGTTTTGTTTATCTTTAAACATCATTATATTTTATTATTTATAAACTTATATTTATTTTTGTATTTATTTAGCTTTAACAACATTACTGATTATTTATTATATTAATAAAAAATTTATTCTTTTATGTTATTATTAGACTGAATAAATTTATGTGAGCTCATTTTTAAGAATGACCAACAGCTCGTTAAAGCCATTAAAATCATTAATATTTTGTAATTGGGCTTATATAAATAACATAATATAAATCAGTAAATCAGTATAATCAGTATAATCAGTAAAATCAAAGTATACCCCACATTCCGTACTACCTTCATCTATTACTATTACTATATACTATATGGATTATCTGTATCCTATTGATCACTATATAGATTACTATTTGAGATGTCATAATTAATATTTTATATGATATTTAAATATCTCTAAAAACTTTATAATTTAATTTTAGTTTTGTTTTCTTTAAAATATTTGTTCTTTCTGAATTGCAAAGTTACGTATTGATGTTTATGACTTAAGCGTTTATTGGCATGTTTTAACATAATCACTATTATAACAGTAAGAGCAGTAAATCAGTAAAATCAAAACTGTGCCTTCACTCATATATATACATATAAGCTACATCTTATTCACTATAACCTTCCTATGATTACTATTGATCTATTGATTCTATTGATCTTATTGAATTCAGTATTAACTTTCTGCTATCCTAACAATATCCAAAAACTCTTTATTATATTTTGAGTTTTTTTTTCTTTAATTATAAATTTTATACTTCCTTCTCTTCAGGTATCTTAAAAATTATTCGTAACTTAAAATTGTTTATAATAACTTAAATATAAATATTGACTACTTTACATACCGTTAAATAAGCATATATAATCCGTATAAATAGTATATTAAAAATTACAAAACATGTTAAAAAAAATCTGTCGCTTACCGGCCGTTGAAATCGCTAGTTAGAGCGTATAGAACGCTGGATATCTCAGTCATATTTTGTATAACATGGACAATCAGCTATCACACAACTCTCTTGAATCTTTATGAGTGTTCTCGACACTCTCTATTAACTTCTGGCTCATGAGTTTAAGCTAAGTAGAAATATGTATAATTGGTTTTAAACCTCACAAAATTTCTATATCTATATTCTGATCGGATGATTCAATTAACTTAAAATCCACGTCTATATGGTGCGGTTATGTTTTGAATCGATATTACGAGACGATATGTTTTATAAACACTCATGAATACTATTATAACAGTTAGAAAACCAAACCCATCCACACCATCCTAGTCCTTACAATACGCTTCCTGAGACATAACGTGTTGTATAAACTATTGATCTACTTTTTCCGTAATTGGAGTGAGGTGAGTTTCAGATGTCTCATATTGGTGTACTAAACCCTGAGAGATACGCACAAAATATAGTTTTCACATATACAAGCTTATTGATCATATTAATCAGTGAGGTACTTGCTCGAGAATTACATGTTAACAGTGAGTATTTAATACGAGATTTTTCAAATCATAATTGGCTCACATAAAATATAAGTATGTCTGATTGTCTTATTCACGATAGCATATCAAATTCCTACAACGTTACTGGAGAATCAAGTATAATTATATTTCTCGAATAAAGTCTAGGTAGACAACTACACAAAGTGGCCTAATTATAGTTTAATACTTACCACAAAATAAAATTGTTCGTAATCAACTCAAGGATATTTCCTTAAGTATACACTTTTATCAAAAGTATATCTCTAAACATTTTCAATGTCTAAATGATAATATAGTCTAGTATCTATATAGGGTATTATATGATAAGATTAATCACAAAAATATCATAACTGAAACTCTATTATCATATCGAGTACGATAAGATAATGGTATTATACCATTAATAAACTAAAAATGTTCTAAATTTTGTATTATTATTATTATTATTATTATGTAATTTATTTTATTCAATAGAAGCTCACATTATTCAATCTAATATTATTGTTTTAATATTATGTTTTAATTATTTTTTATTGTTTCAGTTATTATATTATTTTCTGTCTACAATATTAACACGAAGAGTAAACAAATTCAGTAGCTTAATTAGGTTAATAAATAGAAGATATATATATATTATTAGTGTATTAAGGTTACTATAGACTAGACATAGTTATACTGAACAATTGCTCATCTAATATAATCTGATAGTAAGAAGAGTATAAGAGTAAAATTAAGCACGTCCATCTGGAGCATCACGAATGGAATGGATGGATTTAATGATCTCTCTACGCACTAAATATCCTGCGCGCCAACCCGGAGCAGGGGCAAAGTGAGCGAGAGACAGACAAGAGAAGCTAGTATGCAAAATATTTTGTGTCGTGCAACAGACAGGCCAAAGTTCTGGAGCGTAATTAATCCCGAAAAAAGTACCCCCTAAAACTCCCGCATAGCAAACTTAGCTGAAGAGCTATTTAGTCTATTAATGTGTATATGTTTATATCTAGGAAATCTTACTGGATAACAATATATTTAACATTGAGAGCAATATTTAGTAAATCATAAATTTATGCTATAAGTGACTTATCTTATGGAATTAATGGGATTATATAAGGATTGACAATTATATAATAATATCTTTTCTTTCAGATATCTCAGATGGACGCTAGCGTAACTAATCTGACATGCGTGAGAACTCGTTACCTAATGAAAAATTCATGGATATCACAAACAAAGTGCTCACATTCAATAAGCTACATGCGTGGCCTGAACTAAGAACATAATGTAAGAATATCACACAACTCTACACAACGCACATCACACAGCCATTACACATACACCAACACAACGCAGAATAGGAACTCAGGAGCAATAACACAACGACAACGCATTCGGCACTCTACCGCACACAAGAAGTCACGGTCTTAATACACAAGAAGTCACAATAGATCAATAATAAATAAAAGTGTCCTCACAGAATAATATGAAACATAGCACACAATAACACTGATAATCTCGCGAAATTCGGAACTTTGACCATAGACCTGAATATCTTGATACATAAGATAACATTGCAGATTTAATTCGTAATGTAACTTTAACCAAAGGATTTACAGTTCTAACCTCTCACTATTTACAGTCAAAGTTATTAAGCCAATTCTCATAATTCTTTCACTTATACAGTTAAACACGCATCAATATTTTTAATTTTAACATTTATATAGCTTACTTATTTTTATTTATTAATTAACATCTATATTATTATTATTATTATTATTATTATATTATTTATTATTATTTTATTATAAATTATTATTATTTCTATTATTATTATTATTATTTTAATTATTATTATTATTATATATATATATTATTATTAATTTTATTCAATTATAATTATTACTAATTATTATCTACTTATTATTTATTTCTATATGTGATTAGCTTATTGTATTTTATTTCCGTTAAATCTATTACTCAAGGTTCTTAGTTAGATTTGATTTACTTTATATTAGTATTTAAGTAAACCACATAGATCTCTCGATAATCGATCTCTAAATGAGATATAGTGCTGTATACTCTCATATATTCCAAGATCTATATGTATGTATTCAATAACAATAAAAGCTTAATTGAGTGGTTATAATAATGCTAGTCTCTATCCCTAATCAACCTATAAGATTTATGTGTAAACTATTCCAGTCTATTTAACTCTTGGGGCAAAAGAAGACGAGTTGAAAACGTTACTATATACCCATACATTCATGTATAGGTCTCCTCTCCATTGATGGGTCAGATTAAATTAAGATGAGATATAGCTATACCACATCTTTCAAAATTAAGCTCTGTTGTGAGTAATTAAAGATTTTTAGAGTAAGGTGCGGAAATAAATAGTCGATTTAGATAAGGTGAGTTTCTAATATACATCGACCTATTATCCATGTTTTGTCTAAAGATGTGTTATTGATAATGTCTGGCTCTCATATGTTCTACTCCTGATTATTAAAATCTATATTATAAAACATGAATAAAATGAGAACGAAGCAATATAATACAATGTTATGATACAAAACCACATATATTCACATCACAATATGTTTCTCAATTAAATATAATTCATAATACATTAAAAATTAGAATTCACAATCAGCTACTAGAAAATAATTAATAACTAACACAATTAAGGTAAGAATTTTTAATTCACTATTAATTAAAATAAGAAAATGGTTTATATTATTGATACACATTGATTTAATTTTTACTACAGCATACATTATATATATATATAAATAAAACTACCTTTTAACAATATCTTACCTTATATTATATATATAATATATTAATATTATATATTATTTATATATATGATATATATATATATATATATTATAAATAATTAATATATTATATATATAATATATTAATATATTATATATATAAATATATTTGAAAGATGATTAGTTATATATTTGGTTTAACTATATAGATAGTAATTAGATTTTCATCAATTTGTCTAGAGTAATCTGAATATGAAAGTATATATTTTTACTCACAGAATGAGAGAACGAGCTATTGAAGTATAATAATATTATCTGTGTTTTTAGCATTTAATTTTAATCGTGGTTTTTAGCTCTCTGACTATTTTTATATATATATATATTTTTTTAACATTCGAGAATGCTTATAATTAGTTATTACTGATAGAAAAATGGTTACAATTTAATTCCTTAATCTTAGATTTATATAATTTAATTAAAATATTATGCTTTATAAATTATTATAAAACAATAAAATTAAGCATATACTTATTAATTTTATTTATTATAGTAGACATCTATACACATAGCATAGACAAAAATATCAGATTACGAGCTAACACATAATGAAAGAACATTAATATATCACATATATGAACCAATGGTTCATAGCACTCGTTCTGGAGATACTTAGATCTGAGCTTATAAGTATCCTATTCATAGAGCGTCTTCATGCCTTTACGTCTCCACGGATTTATTTATTAATGAGTTATAGTATTATTCAAATTTAATTAATTAGTGATTGATTCTCATTCGAATTAAACAATTTAAAATATTCCTCTAGTATTGTTTTTCAAGACTCATTAAATTATCTTTATAGCATAAGATGAGTTGCAATTTACTAGACTATATTTATATAATTATATTATTATTTAATATTTATTATTTATTATTATTATTATATATATATATATTATATATTATTATTATTATTATTATTATTATAATTATTAAATTATATATTATTAATACATTATGATTATTATTCAATTCAATAGTTATTATTGCAAGCTATCTAATTTATTATTATTAATTAATATATATATATATATATATACATATAACACATCATATTATTTATAGTGTTTTTTTAATAAAATTATAATATTAAACGGTTTTCAAACATCAATTTTTTTTTTAAATTCTGTTCGTTATATTAAGATGTTTTACATTAGAACTTACTGAAAAAAATGCTAACCAGGTGATAATCTTTGAAAACTGTAATGAGAGAAAAGATAATTGCTTTTGTACATAACGAGAAAATAATTAACTAAGCTTATAATAACCCTTATATAAGTATATTAACACTCAGACATGAGATAAGATAGATACCAATAACACAAATTATAATAAATATATTAAATAATATATTTAAAATCCATGAACATACGATATGTATATCAATAGAGAGGAGAGACCTTTATTGAGATATTATAAAAAGAGAAGGAGGAGAAGTATAAATATTACTTACAGTCAGTTACACTAAGTTATATTAGAGATACTGATATAATGTTTTTTATACTCATACTTATTATATAAACATACTAATCTAGTATAATGTATGAGTTATAAAATAATAATCAATAATAATCTATAATATATATAAATATACTCTTCTGTAGCTATTGTGTCTTGACATGAATATTCACGATATTAGAATATATATATATTCATAACTATATACATTTATTATTAAAAAAAATAGATAATAGATCTAATAATGTAATTGATACAGAGAGATTATATCTTTTTATACTCTAGAAATAACAGACAGAGTTGTCAATACACTCACTTTTAAATTAGAAAAAGACTGTTTATCTTCAGTATAAGAAACTCTAATATAATTAACGCGTTTAATATTATAACTTCTATGTTACTTAGTGCTCTCAGCAATATCTCTTAGAGAATAGAGATTGTTTATTTCAATTTTTCTCTCTGTATTGGGGATTATCTGAATATGCATACACAGTGTGTATATCATGGCCAACGTCCTTAAAGTG
>JABUQX010032665.1:37500-42500 GCA_015478945.1 Trachelipus rathkii
AATTTAATAGATGATTTTATATTCAATTAAATTTATAAAATTATCAAATACAGATTAGTATATAGATATTATCTCTATATAAAAGTGTATATAAAATAATTAAATAATACACTAACTGATAACCTAATAAAAAAATATATAAATAGAGTAATAATAATTCTATATTAATATATATTTAAAATATAATCATGAATTAATAATAATAATTAGTATGATGGGAGTGTGAAATCACATGAAAAAGAACCTTTTATATTAATTAAGTTAGTAGTATATTATATATAGGTATTTAAGATATAATATATTATTTATATATGTTTATAAGTTAAAAATTATATATATTACTATTACAATATTTAAATAACATTGAATGTAGAGATATATATATCTATTGAAAAAAATAAGTGATGATATATAGGATATGTTTTGTAGGCTATATGTTAAGCCTATTATTTCTGTTGTTAAGTAGGGACTTTGTTTAATGTTAACAGTTTATTGTTTAAAAGGTGTGGTAGGTTTGTTATGTTCTTAGCTCACATAGCATTTTATGTCAGCTTTATATTGATAGAGATCTGTGTATTATATATTAGTACATTTATATTCGTTGGGGAGTATGATATATATAATGTTATATATAAAGCTTATTTTTTATGTTAACGCTTAGCTCCTGTCATGAGATAGAAGAAAACTCACAAGAAATAAAGCACCTAGACAGTAGATCGAGAAGAGTCAAAATATAAAGAAACGGAGCAAGAGGATGGGTATGGATGAGTTATATAAGACATATAGAGATTCAGTTTAAGACACTTTTTTACCTCTGTCTTTTTAGGTTTTGTTAATTAGTTTATATTATTACATGATTACCTTTAAGTTATAAACCATAACACATATCGACAGAAATGTCATTTTAGTAAATAGAAAGAAAGATGCAAAAGAACAGAATAATATCACAAAAAATACAATTACATAAAGAAAATACTTTAAATAATGGAAGTAAACCCACCTGTCCTTACCTAACAGCAATTCCCTCAGGTGGAGGATATATATAGAGGAAGATTGGAATATAGCCGGGAAATAAAGAAGGCACGGAGTTAGCATAGTGCGAGGGTCACAAACGAGTGATCCTTGAGTCTCCAAATTATTCACGCAATATTCATGAGAGAACAAGGCACCTCTTGTAATACGAGGGCGACGGCAGTGGTGGACGGATGCGAGAGGTCAATTCACTCAGAGCACCTGCCCGTTGTAATACCTATAGAAAAGAGATAAGGGCACCAACTTCCCGTCGCGCAGAGAAAGAGGGCCAAGGGAGTCAGAAAGTATGGGACAGTTTTATAAGCCTCTTAGCCTTAAGCCTCATCCTAATCCAAAAGGAGGGTGGAACCGGAACCACCCCAAAATGTGGAACAGTTATTCCATAACCAGGGGCGCCCTAAGACTATATACACTGGAAGCAATCTGAGCCAGAAGAAAAATTCACCAGCAATTCTGAACAGAATTCCCAGCTTTTTGAGGCCATTTTAGCAATGTGATATGAGGTCTCCAGACAATTCACTATTTATGTTTAGTCCTAGAATGTTTATGTTTGTTTACGGGTAGACATTAGAAGGTAGGGAATAGGAAAGTGGGAAGGTATTTAGAGAGGGAAATATGAAGAAGTTGAGTTGTTAAAGATGAACTTTACAAGATTACGGTTACCCACTGAGAAATTCCGACCAAATCAGCCAGAATTGAATCAGAAAGCTGTTAGACGAAGAGGGCAACTCTAGATTCAAACGAGGGAGCACAATTAAAATGAGTGGAAGAATGAGAGTTGAGTCATCCGCATAAGAGCTGAACAGAGTTAGAAGTGCACCTAAGAAGATCGTTGATGAAAGAAGGAATAAAGTTGGAGATAACACAGAACCCTTTGAGGAACACCACAATTAAATAAGAAAGGAGGAAGAGGTTGCTCCATCAACAAGAGCTGAAATCGAACGATCGCGATCGAAAAGAAAACTAGACAAGAGTAGCAAAGCGAAGGAGGAAATCCAAAGGAAGGTAGCTTAGAGAGCAGCGACGCATGCCATACCCTGTTAAAAGCTTTCGATATGTCAAGCGCTACCACACAAACTCACCATGATCCTTAAGGGCAGAAGACCATAGATCAGTGAGATAGGAAAGGATATCAAAAGTTGATCTCGATCGTCGAAAGCCATACTGACGATCTGAAAGAAGGGAATGAGATTCTATACTGATCGAGGAATGAGAGTAAGCGAGAGTTCAAAGATTCTTAGATAGTAATACCCCACCTCACTAGTTAAAGGCAATAGGCACGATAGTTAGACAAGGTCAGAGCCGCCTAACCTTTTATTGGGGGATATGGCTGAATAAAAGGCCGCGTTCCAGCCATTGAGGGAAAAAGTGTTAAGTAATTAAGGCATAGGGAGTAGAGTTGAACGAAGACAGGCGCCAGCTCAGAAGCAACCTCCCAAAACACACGAGGTGAAATGCCATCTGGGCCACATGGGCCTTCCGGACCGTTCTATCTCAGTATCTCCATGTAACTCGACTCGTGAGTAATGACAGGTAGAGACATTGGACACCTGAGAGAGAGTAGAGAGAGAGGCGCAGGGAAACGGAATCGTCCAGGGCGGAATTAGATGAAAAAAGAAGACCAAAGAGATTAGCCTTTTCAGAAGGAGTGTTAGCAATAGACCGTCCAGAACGGATAAGAGTGGGGATAAGCAATTTACAGAGTTATTGAGATGTTTTTGGCCAAGAGGCCAGAATTTTTTATCCAGAAAAGGCAGAACCAAGAAAGGGCCATCACACTTTCCTTTTAGTGGTAAGAAACGCTTGGGCTCAGTCGAATAATATCCCTGCATCGATTCCGGCAGAGCGAAAATTAGTTAGAGTAATAGGAGAACGAGAGTTCTTCCAAGCCCTATACGCAATGTCACGCTCTTGATGGCACGAGAACAAGAGCCATCGACCATGGATTATGGGAGTAAAGTTCCACCACCCTGGAGTTTTTGAAGAATTTGTGGAAGCTTTAAAATGTATAATAAAAATAAGTATCTTCAAAATAGTCTAAAGCCCAAATATGTTGTCAATGGAATATGATTTAACCCTGAAGAGAGCAACAAAATTTCTTCATTTCGATTCTTTTTCAATAGCTATGAATAGTGGAGCGAAGACTTTATCAAAATTAGGTGAGGAGTAACAAATTTCCATTTGTTCTTTTTATATACAATTAGGTAGATTAAATTAATAAGGTCTTTTGAAGTAGCTTGAAATTGGTCGAAATGAATTGATATTGTTAGTATTTTCGCTGGCATCGGGGTCGGGAACCCTTAGGCCTTTAAATTTTTTCCCATGATCCCTGTCAATAGGAACTATGGAAAGTTGTGGCGACAGTCTACCAAACCGTTACATAAAAGAAAGTTACTCGAGTCACCATGCTATGCTCATTTACATATTACATAGGAAATAGCACCTGACAGGCATGCCTAAAAAGGATATATATATATAAATATATTCTACTATATATATATATATCTATATATATTATTATATATATCATATATACTATATATATATATTATATATATATATATATAATCCCTATTATATATATATATATATATATATATAATATGACTTTTTTTTGTGTGTGTTTTGTTTTTTTTGTTTTTATCATTCTATGTATATGATACCTAACAATGAATTTAAGTGGCGACGGACATGATTCAAAAGCTCGAAATATTTTTAAATAATTTTTTAAAAATCACATTTATGGCCTATATCAAAAATTTTTAAAAAAAATAAAATATCTCGCAAAACGTATGACAGCATACGCAAAAACCGATTACATTTTGGGAATCAGCATATAAAAGTTTATTACAAAATTGTTCAAAAATCAAATGAAAATCTCGAAAAGTCCGACACTTACAGAAAGCAATTACATAATTGGCAATCAGGCATATAAAGCTATTACCAAAAATGTAAAAAAAAAAAAAAAAATTAGGGGGCAGAGCCGTCGAGGGCAGAGGGGGACGTTTTCCATACCCCGTAGGGGAGGGGCGAAGGAAACCCCGCGACACCCCAAATACCAAAAAGAGCGGGGGTTCCGGAGACCCCCCCGAGGGAGAAATAGTCCTACCTGTCGTCCCCGAAGGCCCGCAGAGACCTCCGACTCCTGCCATCTTCTGCGGTTTACCCTTGGGTATTCCTTTAGTTAACCAAAAAATCAAATTAAATCTGCGGAGTCGTAAAACGTTAACAAGGTCCGTAATATATTTTTGAATCATGTCGCGGGGGCCACTGAAATATGATTCTGGATAGGTTCATAGACTCGAAATGTATTACAAATGAAGCATAGAAAAAAACTTTAACTCCACCAGTGAGAGTACCACACCCGACTAGGATATTATGATAATTAATTATTGCATTATTACAGTTATTTCATTATCATAATTTGATATTATAGTATAGAATAAAACTTTAAAGTTTAAGTGCCATCGTACTAGAGAACAAATTTACATTAGTGAGCGCCAGAATTCCACACTGCATCCAAACTCGACCAGGATTTCGGATAAGATATTCTGGAAATTAGCGTATGAAAATAGTATAAGTTTTAGGAGGCTCGAGAAGACGGGGGACAGAGGGGGACAGAGGGGGGCGAAGTCCCACCTGTCGTCCCCCGGGAGGCAGAGAGACCCGACTCCTGCCACTATGCGGTTTACCCTTGGGTATTCCTTTATTAAAAAAATAATTTAATATACATAAATAAGATAATAAATAAATAATAAATAAATAAAATAAATAAATAAAATACTTACGTTCAAAACATTTCATTTTAGTTTTTGTAGTAATTCCATGAAATTAAAAAAAGTATTGTGCCCTCTGCTTTCTTTTTAGCCAACATTTTAGCCAAATTATTGTCTTTTTTTTATTTATTTATATTTTTTTTTTACATTTTCCGTACTCAATTTCTCCACTACTCTGATTCACAATGTCTT
>JABUQX010032665.1:50000-51674 GCA_015478945.1 Trachelipus rathkii
AGAAAGAAGCAAAGAAGAAGAAGAAGAAGAAGAAGATTATTATTATTCATGAAAGGAACACTTCACTCATTCTCTATTTTATTATTTTATATTATTATTATTTATTATTATTATATATTATATTATTATATTATTTATTCATTATTATTATTCTCTATTCTATCTATTATTAATTAATTATTATTATTATTATTATTTTTATATTCATTCCATCATTCACTTCCTTCTGTTACTCCTTTTCACAGTTTTGACAAAAAAGAGTTTGGAACTCTTTTAAGACTAGCCACTCATTTCGTATGTTTCGGAAGTTGGCTTTCTTATTCATATTTAAGATTTTATTTTTAAACTCATATCGACAACCTTCCAATCCACTTCCCACTTCGCCAATTCCCTTTAAATAGATTTTAAGGAAATTTCAGTTAATCAAGTTGAAGTGAAAGTATCCCGTAGCTCACTCTACACTGATACGCAGATCGCGAAATTCGAATACGCAAGAACTTGACTACCATTTAAAATAGAACTTATATCTAAAAATTTGAATGTTTAAAATATTCAAAGCTGGTATCTGAAATTTTGGAAAGCTTCAAGTTGTAGTAATTTGGAATCTTAATATTATGAATAACTTAATTTCATAATTGTAAATCTGAAAATATATATATTAGAAAAAGAGAGAATATCTAAAAACTTTGAGTAACTTGAATTGAAGGAACTTGCATATCTTAATATAGATTTGAATACCTAAAAAGTTGAATGCTTGAAACGTACAAAGCTAATATTTAAAATCTTGGTATACTTAAATTAGAATTTATAATTTAAAAATTTCAATAACATCAAATTTATAATTCTGGATATCAAAACTCCTTGTAATATCTGAAATAAAGTGGTGAATTGATAAAAGTTTGGATAGCTTGAAATGGAAATGAATTGTAAGAATTTGAATAACTTAAAATAAAACTGACAATCTGGAATTCATTAGCATGAATATCTTAAAATCTTTAAAGTAGTATTAGTTTTTTTTTAGTTTGAATGACAACTTGTGACTAAAAATATGTTAATAGGTTAACATCTAAAAATATGTTAATAGGTTAATATTAAAAATATGTTAGTCTATTGATAATTGAAAAAATTAAAATTATCTTCATCTACTAAAGAACTGAAGATACTAAAATATGATTTTTTTTTAAATCATGAAATCTGAATTCCAAATATCGGAAAACTTTCAATAAAATTGGATATCTAAATATTTTAGTAATTTAATATATGAATATCAGAACGTATGTAAATGTCTAATAAATTGAAAGGAAAATTAAAATATCTAAAAATTTAATTATCTTAAACTAAATATTGATTCAAACTAAATTTCTCTCTCTCTCTCTCATCTCTCTCTCTCTCTCTTCGTCTCTCTCTCTCTTCTCTCTCTCTCTCCTCTCTCTCTCCTCTCAATCCAGACTGTTTTCTCTCAAGGTATCTTCGCATTCATCTTCTTCTTCTTCATCAGCTCCCAAAGTAGACTTTATGTCTATCAGGTCATCTAGCATTTAACTTTATGAGTCTTGAAAAGGACTTCTCATCAAAAGTCCAATCAAAGATTTTAAAATCAAGTCGGATGTTATATTTCAAATAAATTATATTGACTTAAGTTTCTGAAGTCAAATTGAAGTGAATTGCTAATAT
>JABUQX010032666.1:10000-46092 GCA_015478945.1 Trachelipus rathkii
GAGAATAGAGAGAGAGAGAGAGAGAGAGAGAGAGAGAGAGAGAGAGAGAGAGAGAGAGAGAGAGAGAGAGAGAGAGAGAGAGAGAGAGAGAGAGAGAGAGAGTAGCTCTGCCAATTCACCTCCTTCTTACAGGATAGTTTGATTCCGGTTCAGAGAAGGAATTCCAACCTGGATTCTCGGATCCGACTTCAGTTCCGAAATGGAGCTGTAGTAGATCCGGTCTCAATTCCGATTCCTTGTTCCGCGAAGGAATTCCAACCCAACTCCGATTCCTATTACTGTTCCAATTCCAGTTCGACTGACTCCGATTCCTCTCAGCCCAGTAATTAAGGGCTGTGTAGATTTCTTTTATTAAAAGAAATATTAATATACTACTACTACTACTACTACTACTACTACTACTACTACTACTACTACTACTACTACTACTACTAATAATAATAATAATAATAATAATAATAATAATAATAATAATAATAATAATAATAATTAATAATAATAATAATAATAATAATAATAATAATAATAATAATAATAATAATAATAATAATAATAATAATAATAATAATAATAATAATAATAATAAATAATAATAATAATAATAATAATAATAATAATAATAATAATAATAATAAATAAATAAATAAATAAATAAATAAATAAATAAATAAAAAAATAAATAAATAAATATAAACTTTATATAAATAAATTTTATTTAAATATCGATATTCATGTTTATATTTATATTTATAAAATGTAGTTAAGATTTTGGAATTTTTTAAAAAATAATTTCGAAAAGAAGATGAAATTAAACTAAATTTAAATTAAATTTAAATTAATTTTAAAATTAAATTGAATTAAATTTAAATTGAAACCAATTTATTGTTTTCTATTATATTAAAAATTAAAAGTAATATAAATTTCTTGTGCTAAATTAAAATATATTAAAAGTAACAAATTTATTGCTTTTAATTAAAAATTAAATTTAATATAAATTTGTTGCTTAAAATTAAATTTAAAGTAATATAGTTGTATTTCTTTAAATTAAATTTAATTACATTCAAAGGATAAAAATTAAATATTGCTTTAATTCCAAGTAAATTAAATTTAATGCAATGTATTTTTAAAAAAAATTAAATATAAATTTAATTCTTTAAATTAAATTAAATTAAATGTAATTTAAGGAATGAAGTTTTGGAGTCCAAACGGAAATACAATCCCTGTATTTAAAAGCGAGTTCTCTCAAGAATAAAAATACAAAATAATAAATTTTTAAAATGTGGATTTATACATTTTCTTTTATCTACCGTGGCTCAATGGTAACTCCATTGAGTCTCGAGGTATAGGGCTAGGGTTAGGTCACTCGTCCGGCTCCTAGGTAGCAAATACCTGGAGAAGTTCCCGTCCTTGAATAGAGTTATGCCCATGAAATATGAACTTTTTACTAAAAAAATAAAAAACAAAAAGTGTTTATAGGTTCAATGCGTTAATGTATTAGAATAAGGACAAGGTTTAACGGTTTAGTCATAATTTTGATATAGTGCTGGGAACACCCACCCTAGCTCATTGTCTTTCCTCTTTCGGATATAAATAACTGAGATTATTATCAGTGTTTTATGGTGTTAGGAAGAAATGAAATATTTGCTATAATTTCATGGAAAGGTAAAAAGACAATAGCAGGGTTGATAATTTTGCAGTCTTTTTTTTTCTTTTTTCAAAAGTTCAAAATGTGGCTTTAAAAGATATTTCTCTTCCTCATCATTCATGAGGTTATTAAACACTCTCAGAACAAAAGTTCGATGTTATAGAACATCATGAGAAAGAGGAGAATCATCTCAACTTTGGGCGAGTGAAGATGGAAAGGCATATTATTGTTTGCCTGAAGACGAAGACAGCTTATGCTACTAATTGGTGAGGCCCTCTCTCAGAAACATCACAAAGCAAACACAGAAAAAAAAATTTCTATCAACTTGATATAAATTTTCCAATCACCCCCGGTTCCTCTCAGGAGCGAAAATTTTACATCAATTTTCAATCAAAGTCTTTCAATCAAAGCTTTCAATCATTAAGATATAATTTTTTATATCAACATAATATAATATTTTATATCTTTGACACCATTATTAATTAGCTTAAAACAATTTCAAATTCTTATGAAAACTAAATGCAATAGTTAATATGTTTTACTTCGTCATTATTTACTAATATGGCAAAGTAAAACTCATTACCTACATATATCTATATAGATATATGTAGGTAATGAGTTTTACTTTGCCATATTAGTAAATAATGACAAAGTAAAACATATTACCTATTGTATTTAGTTTTCATAAGAATTTGAAATTGTTTTAAGCTAATAAATAATGGTGGCAAAGATATAAAATATTATATTATCATGATACACACTTATAACGAAAATGAAAAAAGAGAAAATAATACAACCTCTCGTATTTAATGTTATAAAAACATTGTAAATATTTTAAGTATTGATGGGCCAGAACTGAATCTTTGGCCAATACCAATACTCTCATTGATGCTACTGCCAATACTGGAATTTCAGCAAATACCAATACTTCCAATTAATTTGTTATATTGTAATTTTTTTTAGGTATGAAAAAGACCACCTATTTCTTATATTTTATAAACTTCTCGAATGGAAGTTTCAAGAGCATTAACATATTGTTACTTTGCCCTTTTTTTTAACAATTTTAATAACTGAACAGTATTGACACATTTTGACTAATACCAATACCTGTGCTAAATGTCAATACCCTTTGGGAGCCAATACCAATACCCGGAAAAATGGCCAATACGAATACTTTGGCACATCCCTAATTTTAAGGCAATAATATTTGAAAATATTGACAATATTATATAATATTAATTAAAAAAATTTCAAAAGTGAATAAAATCACAGAATAAAATGATTTCATCATTAAATAATTTGCATAAAATTTGTTGCACATATTTAGCCTAACACTAGCAAAGAAATGAAAATTGTGAATTGACAAATAAACAATACGGTATCAATCTTTTATAGTTTTTAAAAGGGAATGACAATGCTACCAGATATAGAATAGAACAATAAATATTAAAAAGAGGCACCTTATTTTTTTGCAAATTTTTTTTTTTTTTTTTTTGGAGGGGGGGGCAATTCTTGATAGACTAGAGATATATATACTTTGCGGAACAAACATAATAAGCGTCATTTCTTTTAACAATGAGATATTGTATAATGATGTTCATACATATATAATACACCTTTTATTTTAAATAATCAGCAACATACCTTATTTACGAAATACTCATTTAAACATTAAAAATAAAAATGTAAAAATTAGAAAAAAAGGTTAATAAAAACTATGTTATTCCTTGCAAATAACTTTATTTGAAATATATATATGAAAGTTTTCAGTTAAACATGGTGGATCATAGATCGTTCCTGGAAGTTCTCCATGACTCTCCGTGCAATCTCAGGGTGAATTCCGTCGATTTCCTCTCGGATCCTTTCCTTCAATTCCTCAAGAGTTCGACGACGATGTTTTAAAATATTTTTTTTTATAATATATATATATATATATATATATATATATATATATATATATATATATATATATATTGAAATATATATATATAGTATATAAATATATATATATATATATATATAGAGGGAGAGTACATATAGAGGGAGAGTACACGCATACTCGAAGCGATGAAATTACCTCCCATTTTTAATGGTGCGTCTTTCTCTTTTGCGTTCATTTTCTTCACACACTTATCCTCCAGGCAACATATTATGACCATCATTTATCCACATATCATATACACATTATTAAAGTACACACCCCACTTCTAGATAACACCCTTACAGAGACATAACCTATAACTCAATCCCTAATGTGTGGGGGAGAAGAATTGCCCACATCGTATATTCCTGCGTGTCGGTAGAAGCCTGACTTAAGGGACGGGGGTATGTTGGGTTGGGCTGCCCACGACCACCTATCTTCTTGCTAGGAATGTCTAATGCCAATGCCTCGGAGATGGTCTATGATCCTGCCGTAAACGGCCGTCTAATTTTCGGCGAAATTTGTATGAATCTGTAATGGGTACATGGAATGTCAGAGGAAATAAATGTTGAGGGAAAGAGAAGTAGAGGTGAAATGGATGTATTTAGAAAGGTCAAATTTGATTTGCTCGCTGTGACGGAAACAAAGATGAAAGGAACGTGAAAAGAAGTGGTGTGGTGTGAAAATGTTGTGTGTTGCTGGGTGTGGAAAGGAATGAGGGGGAGAGAAGGAGTTGCAAATTTTGATGAGTGGACTTGAAGTTATAGAGCTATGGTAAGACTTTGTGGTGTGAGTCCTACGAATTCTAATGTTAAGAATATTTAAGTTTGAGAAGGTCAAGGTATGTGTGGTTTTGACGTATGGTCCATCTGAGGGAAACGTTGAAGATAGTACGATTTTTTGGGATAATCTGATTGATGTTTTGGATGGGGTGAGTAAGAACTTCAGAGATAGTGTTGGGGGGCCTGAATGGTTGGATAAGGTGATCAAAAAAGGGATGGTATAACAGGTAGTTTTTGGGGCTCGTCGGGAGAAAATGAGAATGGTAAGAAGGCGAATGATCTGTGAGAGAGAAAGTAATGGTGTGTAAGTATACCCTTCTTTACAACACAAGAGTAATCCATAAAGTATACTAGAGTTGGTGTAGTAGAGATGTATCGAAGTGAAAAGTTGATTGATTTTGTGTTGGTGAAGAAGGAGATGTTAAAGTATGTGTTGGATGTTAAATCAGTGAGAGGTTTAGGAATGGGATTATCGGATCACTTATGTTATGTCTTGTAAAATTAAGGTAGTGGGGGCTTGGTGGATGAAGAGGAAGGTGATACGGAAGGAAGTGGGGTAAAATTCAAGAGTGAGAAGTTAAGTGAACAACGGTATAAGGATATCGTATGAAGGAGACGCTCGCAAGTAAAATCAAGTGAATGGCTGACAAGATTGGAAAACTGAACAATTCTGGGAGCAAATGAAGGAAGCAATTGTTAGCAGTGTCAAAAGAAGTATGTGGATGTGCCTAAGGTAGGAAGTAAGAAAGTTAACAGTGGAAGTGGTGGAATGAAGAGGTGAATGCAAGACGGTTAAAAGTAAAAATAAGCGTGTTGAATGTACTAAGCAAATGATGATAGTTTCAAAGAAAAGATGCTTGGAATTATAAAAGAGGAAAAAAGAAAATACTAAAAGGTGCATAACGTAGGAGAAAAGAAGAGGTAAATGAACATTTGGAAGGAGATGAATGGGGACTTACAAAAGAATAGGAAGCTCTTCTTGGAACAGAAGGCGAAAAGGTAAAGAATGAGAATTAGGGGAACCTGCTTCGAATAATGAATAGGAAATGGTGCTTTTGTAACTGATGAATGGATGTGAGGGGAGTGTGGAAAGAACACTTCGAAAATCTGGACAATATTTGCAGTAATGAAGAGGTGATAGTGAATGTGTGTGGGTTTGATGGTGCAAGAAGGAATAGGTATTTATGGGATGAGGTTATTAGCCAGGAGGAGGTAATGGTAGATGAGAAAGTTGTAAAAATGTTATAAAAAATCTGCATGGTATAGAGAAATTTACTGGGAAATGATCAAGACGGAGGCGAGATGGTGATTCTGATTGAATTTGAGTTGTGTAATAAATCGTTTATGGAGGGTAAGTTCCAAAGGGATTGGAGGAGAGCAGTATGGTACCTTTATATAAGGGTAAGGGGAGATAAGGAACTGTAGAAATTATAGTGGGAATAAGTTTATGAGTGTGTATGGAAGATAATATGCTAGTAATTTTGGTCGAAAGAGTGCCGTCGAAGTGACATGAAGGACTGATTGGTGAAGAACCAAGGTGCGTTTAGGAGTGGTAGAAGGTTGTGTGGAATCAAATCTTTACATTGAAACAAATGTTTTTGAAAATGAATTGGAGAAAAAAAAATAAATTGTATTTAGTTTTTATGCGATTTGCAACAGGCGTATGATAGGGTTAATGGGGAAGCTCTATGGCAGGTGTTATGATATATGGTGTTGGTGGTAGGCTTCTGAAGGGAATCAAAAGTATGTATGAGGATAGTGAGGCTGTGTGTGAGAATAAATGGTGTCAAAGGTGTTTGGTTTAGTATTATAGCGGAGTGAAACAGGGTTGTGTTATGTCTCCTTTGGTTATTTCATTTGTATACTGGATGGGGTATGAAAGAATTCGAGGTGGGGATGGCAGAATATGGTGTTAGAATGATGGAGAATGGAGTGAAGTGGAGAGTGCCTATCTATTATAGTGCGGATGATTTGATGGGTTTTGAGTGTGAGTGAGAGTCTGACAGGAAGTTTGAGAAGATTATAGTGGATAAGCAAGAATTTTGGCAGGAGTGTGTAAAAGAGTAACATGAAGGTAAAAACTTAGCTACAGGATTATAGTGTAATGAAGTGACTGAGCATAAGGAAAATGCAGCCTCCGACGTGTTGAAGATTATGTTAGTGGCGAGCAGCTGGAACAAGTGTACTGAGTTTAAATATTTGGGGTATGTGTGGATGAGCAAGGAGGAATCGGATGATGCATGAGCGTGGTCACGTACGTGGACAGTTTGTCTATGAAGCGTAGGCAAGCGCTTGCGGTGTGCATTAAATCGTTGGTGAAAGCGATTGATAAAGGGGGATAAGTACTTGAGTGGTGCCTATGGAGGTTTGCACATAGATGGGGTGATGATTTTTACCAGGGATTGTATATGTGCTTGTGTAGCGTGAGTAATTTACGTGACAGTGATGAACTAATTGGTAAAGCTGGGAATAAGAGTATAAGATCTAAAGTTTCAATGTGTTCAGATTTACAATCTTAGGGGTGGCTAGGTGTGAGAAGAATTGATAAAAGTGAGGAATAAACTTATTAGAGAGTGGTGTGGTGTGCAGAAATGGGTAAATGAGAGAATAAATGAAAGTATGTTTGAGAGGTTTGGTCATAATGGAAAGGATTGAATGATAGTCCCGGTTTGGTTAACGCGGATGATAGTGGCGAAGTGGTTAGAACCGACCGCTGGGAGACGCGAAGGAAAAAGTGGATTGGAGTCCGTAAACGAATGTTTGCGAAAGGAAGGAGAAAAGTGAGTTTGGTAAATTGCGAGAAAGAAAGGTGGTATAACAGGAGTGAATGGCGGGGATTGTGAGGGGGTATGGTGGTTGTGGCCCACCCTGGCCAAGGGATGAACCCTTACATTGACGATCTACCATAATGAGGGTCCAATCGCTGTCCCATTAAGCTTTAGGGTGGATTTTCTGACTGCGATGAGTTCCCACTAATTAATGTGTAACTGAGGGAGGGAGCGGTAAAGGCTGGCCTTTCCCTTTTCGACTTATGCATGTTCTTTCTTAATCTACTGATTTCTTTCCGCGATGCTCTTTCACGCACCTTACTCATTCTTGGGAAAATATAAGGAAGATAAAGAAAGATATAAGAAAGATAATAATAATAAATAATAATAATAATAATAATAATAATAATAATAATAATAATAATCAAATAATGATAATAATGATAATAATAATAATAATAATAATAATAATAATAATAATAATAATAATAATAATAAATAATAAATAATAATATAATAAAATAATAATAAATAATAAATAATAATAATAATAATAATATAATAATAATAATAATACCATTAGTAAACTCCATTAGCATCTTCTGAGAGTAAAATGGCCACATGAGTCTGCAAGTTTCGCCAAACGACTTTCTTGGCTATTTTCAAAAGATATATATATTTTCTGTATATATATATATATTATATATATATTATATATATATATATATATATATATATATTATATATAAATTATATATATTATAATATATATATATATATATATATTTTATATATATATTAATATAATCGTTAGATTATATCATTTTATTGAAGAAAGATTAGCAAAAACACCGGAAAAAGAAAAGCATAGATGAAATCATGACGTAATCGAAAGGAAAGCCTCTCCCTACCATCCCCTTAAGTTAGAGGTCAGCTCATCACAAAAAAAAATCTAAGCAAGGGCTTCACGTGGTATCCCGTCAATTTTATGTTAATTCCTTGGGCCAGAGGTCCTACAATCACAACCCCCTCACAAAACCCAACCACTCCTTTTATGTACTTTTCTTGCAATCTCTGCCAAACTCGCATACATTTACTGATTCAATACACCTTTCCTTCGGTCTCCCAACTGGTCGATTCCCAGCACACTCACCACTATACATCCTCTTAACCAACCGACTATCATCCATCCTTTTAAAAAGTCCAAACCATCTTAATAATTCACTCTTGTTTATTCTGTCAATTACGCCCTTCTTCACACCACACAACTCCCCAAAACGTTCAATCATCATTTTATCAATTCTTCTCACATTTATGACTATCAATTAGGGTTATATCTTCATCATCACTATTCATCAATGGTTTATAATTCGGAATGTCAAACCATTTCTCAAAATTTGAATTGCTTCCAGATGACTTCATTTTCTTTGCTTTCGATTCCAATGTACTAACAGAATAATATAATACATAATAATAATTAATAATAATAATCATAATAATTAATAATAATAAAATAATAATAATAATAAAATAAAATAATAATAATAATACGTAACAATAATAATAGTATAATAATAAATAATAATAATTATTAATAATAATAATAATAATAAATAATAATAAATATAATAATATATAATATAATAATAAAAATAATAATTAATAATAATAATAATTGTACAGATAAAATGCATGGTTTTGCCACAGAATTATATATATAATATATATATTATTATATATATAATATCTATACTATATATATATATATATATATATATATATATATATATATTATATATTAGTATATAATATAGTATATATAGTATATATATATATATATAATATATATAAAATTTTGTCTTCTATTAAATTCATATTTTATGATTTTATTCTCAACATTTTTGGACTATTTTGTTCATTAAAGTTTTATTTAAATGAAGAAGCTTTATTCTCTAAACAATTTATATTATATTTTGTGAAGACTAGGGGTGGGAGGGTGGGTAGTTGTTATAATATGGAAAAATACTACAACCTGAAACATCTGTTGTCCATTTTAATTTATATAATTATTTTAACTATTATAAAAATAATTCATTCCAAGCAAATTTTTTAGTAAGTAATTTTAAAATAGGAAAAATGTATTTTACGAATTTGTACTTACCTTATATTCTTTTGGTAAAAGCTGTCATATATTTTTGTCAAGAGCTGACTTTTCAAAGATTTATTTAATAATTGCTGACTGACTATAGGGCTTTACCTAGAAGAGAATTTTCATGAATGTGAGGCAACTGATATGTAGTGTACACATTATTTGACTGATTTTCAAAGAAAACTACTTTCTCAGAAGACTGAGACTGAATAGTTTTACAAAATGCATCATTTGACGTCATTGCATTCTGAAGCTCTAATGTTTCACTGCATGCTACATCATTTGTTATTTCTTCATTATTTTTTTCAGGATCACAAACTCTTTTTGAATTACAATATGAAGCATCGTCATCCACTGATCCATGATCTAAATTGGCACTATGAAGCAAAGAATTGTTTTTTTCTTCTTCATTTTTCAAATATTTTTTCATTATTCAGTCATAGAAACTTGTAGATTTATACTTGATTCATTTTTTTTCTGTTCCTTTTATTACTAAGTAGGCAATTGAATGTAAAGTTTCTCTCATAACTATGTTCAATATTTAAATGCATGGTTTAACAATTTAAGAAAGTTCTGATGGCTGAAATGGCATTTCTGACAGTTGAAGAGAAACATTTTAAAATATTTATCATGTAGAGTAAAACATTTTCATGATTGCTATTAAAAACCAAAATTATTCTTGTACAAGATGCCAAGGTGAATGCAAAGAATGAAATGTGTAAGTTACCAAAAGTATTTTACAACATTATTTCATTACTCTTAAAAATTTTAAAATTCCTGAAATTATATATATATAATATATATTATATATTATATAATATAATATATACTAATATATATATAGTATATATATATATATATATATAATATATATATATAATTATATATATATATAGTATATAATATTTATATTAGTATAAGATATATATAATGTGTGTTCGTGTGTGCATGTATGTATGTGTGTGTACATGTGTGTGTATGTGTGTGTGTACATGTGTACTCCAACCATGCATCACTCCACCTATACCACATTGTGATAATATTTCCAACAGCCTTTGGTTGAAAATTATCAAAGGCTTTGTTGAAATCTAAATATATAACATCAATTGGATTTCCTTGGTCAGTGCAGTCAGTAATGTATTACATAAGTTCTAAAAGGATTATTTGACACAATCTATACCTTTTCTATAACCATGCTAAGAGTCATGCATTATTATTTTACCATTATGATTCACTATATAATCTTTCAGCAACTTTTTAAAAACTTTAACAAGATATGTTAGGCTAACTGGTCTATAATTTCCCAAATTCTCTTTGGTATCTTACTTATAAATAGGCAAATCATATGCAGTTTTTCAAACCCCTTGTATCTTAAGAAATGTTACATGTCACTTACAAATCAAATACAGAGCCTTTACAGTACTACTACTACCCTTTTATTTTATATTTAAAAAAAATGATTTTTTTGTAATCTTTTTAAGTTTCTGATGTAGCTATGTGATCTATTATTATAAGCATATTTAAATATTAAAAATAAAATTTCATAAATTTACTACAAATACATTTCATACATTTACTTTGTTCTTAAATACTCTGCACCCAATTTTATTAATTGCACTAATTTAGATAATTTTCTCTGTAATGGGGATGCATAATGCTGGCTTAATAATGAGTTGGAGTTATGGCAAGTCATTCATTCTTTAAATTTTCAATTCCTTTGATCACAAGTGTTGAGCCTTCTATTTTTCTAAAGCTGCTTAGATATTGTGTTGTTAATAATAATAATAATAATAATAATAATAATAATAATAATAATAATAATAATATATAATAATAATAATATAATAATAATAATAATAATAAATAATAATAATAATAAATTTATTAATAAATTTAAGCTGAACCCACAATGTAAATCAAGTCACAATTCTCATCTTTTAATAGCCTTGTTCTCATTTTTAAAATATTGGCTGCATTATCAGTTACAACTTACAAAGCTATTTCTATTTCACTTTGCTCAAGCTTTACTATTCCTCATCTGACTATACTTCTTTGAAAGTATACTGCTTTGTTTCTGTTGCTAGATGTGTTAATGGTATCAACTAGGTAAACCTTAGTGGTTTCTATAGTTGGTTCATTTAAATAATTGACCAAACATGCATACTTAACATAGTCATATAATAAAAAACAATTTATTGGTAAGCTAACTGTGCAAAATGATATATTTACAAAATTTCAAGATTTTCTGGTTAAAAAAAATTATTTTTTTTTTTTTTTAAAAAGACACAGTTGAAATCTAGCCCATGTCCATATATGATATATAACCTATTATATATATATATATATATATAGTATATATATATATATATATATTATATATATAATATATATATATATATATATTATATATAAATATATATAATATATATATATATAATAATAATAATATATATATATATATACTATATATATATAATATATATATATATAATATATATATATTATTATTATATTATATATATATAGTCAGACGGGGTAAAAAAAAGTTTGAGGTTGGTGGGGTAAAAAAAAAAACAAAACCCCTCCCTCCCCCCTTTCCTGAAAATATTTTTTTTGAATTTTATGGGCTATTCTGGTAGCCGTCTTTATTATCTATAAAAAAATGCCAAAAGAAAAATGCTGCTCTAAATTGACAGTAATCAGCGATAACAAATGTCGAACCCCAGTTAAAAAATGGCTACAAAACTTTTTACAGTTTTTACAACTTTTGGCTACCATTTTCCAAATGTTAGAATTACTTTTTTTAATTTTTATTTGGTAGATACTACATATTGATGGAGGAACTTTGGCAAACTAATAATTTTTTTTGGAAAATTATTGACAAATGTTCCCCCCCCTTGGGGGAAAAAAAAAAAAAAAAATTTTTTTTTTTTTTTTTTACCCCATCAAATTTTCCAAAATTTTTAAGAAAAAAAAAGTTTTTTTTTAACCTGAATGTATTATTAATTAACAGTGCATAAAGTTGAAAGTAGCTTGCAAAAGTAGCTGAATGTGACAAGGCTGAGAACAAAGGGGGGGTAGGAAAAAATGCTCTGAATAGTACCAGGGTTTGGGAGTCGGAGTAGGAGTCGGAGTCCGGGGAGTCAGTAGTTTTGAAGAGAGTGGAGTCTGAGTCCGGTAATTTTGAAGAGGTGGAGTCGGAGTCGGTAATTTTGAGGAGGGTGGAGTCGGAGTCGGAGATGTAAGTGAATAAAAAACGACCGTTTTTTTAATTAAAAAGAAAGAAGTTCTTTATTTTAAAAAAAATTTTAATGATATCAAACTATTGATTTTCGTGTTTTTGGTTGTTTTTTTTTGTTTTAATATTATATTTCCTTACTTTAATGTTATTTTTATTTATTTCATTAATTATTAACTAATAAAGAATTATAAACAAGTTTTTTTAACCTAATATAATTATACTGCAAAAACATAAAGCAGTATTAGAAATAGAAACATGATAAATAATAAAAAAAAAATATGTCAAGTTATTCCACCATTATCTACTTCTTACCTTTGAAAGCGTAAAAACTGAAATGAAGAATGTACATGAAATAAATATGATCATATGAGAAATGAGTCATATGACTATAATATATATTTACTTATCACAAATAAAGAATATAATATTAAGTACCATATGTTAGTAACTAGTATGATAAGGCCTAACTAAAATTACTAAATTTCAACCATCAAAGTGGCCTCATTAAATTCTCTGTTCTAACTGCTTCTTGCCATCTGTAATTCCTCAGATCTGTTTCCAATCATGGCCTCTACTGATAAATCTGATTTAAATACTTGGGTGGAATATTTGGAAGAGAAGGAGGAAATGGACTCTGACTCAAAGCTATGGACAGAGGTGTCTTTAGATTTGGTTTTATCGACTTCAAATGTCCTTTAACAGAGAAACCTGAAGCTACCTGACTGAAAGAACTCTGGTAAGTGGTAAGTGTGGTTTCATGGGGAATGAATTTGATGAACAGTTAACTACTACCAACTTTTTACATTAATTTGAAAAAAGTACCGGAAGGCTCTGGCTGCTCCGCGTCTCTGTCAATTTCAAATTATGACTTATGAATAATAGTTTTTCTGGATGTTCATTTGTGAGCCTGATTCTTTTTTTTGAATGGATATTTGCATGTGCTGAGAACTTCTCTCACATGCAGCTGAAGTGGCAGGAAGGTCTATGAATTCGGGGGGCTACTTTTGATATCTTGCAATGCTTACATAAACTAATCCACCATGCTGCAGACGAAACATTGTTGGAAAGTGAAGCCCAGAGATATTCCATACTGAAGAAGTCCCTCTGACTGGAAAAATTCATCAATTCTCTCATTACTTTCTTTTCATCTACATCTAGCATTTCCATGCTCAGATTGTAGGCCTTCTGAAAAGCTTGAACCTGAAGAAAAATTATGAAATATTGTTTCAATTTGCTTGTATATTGTATTGAATTTGTATGCAATTCTTTTTTTTTTATAAAAGTTTAAAAATGTGATATAATATATATATATATATATATATATATATATAATATATATATAATATATATATATATATAATATATATATTATTATATATATAATATATATATATATATATATATATATATAATATATTTGATTTATTTTGTCTTCACATTGAGCAATTTAAACATAATCAGATTTATCAGTGATAGGAACAGTGGTCACGTGACTGTTAATTTATTTGTGCTTTTTCTGCCTTTGTTAGCAGTTGCGCAATTTTCTATACTTTGCTCCATTTCCTTGATTTGCTGTATCTCTTACTCTCTTTTCTGTTTAACAAGTATTTCATTTTTATGGTCATCACTGCATTTTTGCAATTCCGTAATGTTTTCTTTTCTGAACTATTATTTGGGCCACCTCAGTGAAGCACAATTTACAGAGTGCTCTTTTACCTTAGTATGTATGATTTTCCTTAACAGTAAATAGAGAATGGACAGGTGTTTTGGTTTTCTTCCAGTCAGTGTCAAATCGATCCTATGAAACCGTTCCCTTTTTTATCGATTAATGTTTAGATCATAACATGAATATATAAATTAATTATTATCCTGGTAACACCTGTTTTCCTATAATAAACAAGGTAAATATAACAAATATTTAGTAGAATGGTATATAAAAAAATTAAAAGAAAATTTAATAAAAAACAAAAAAAAACAAAAAAAACGAATAAAAAACAATAAAAAACAAAAAAACAAAAAAAACGATGTTAAAAAAAACGATTTTAAAAAAAACACGTTTTTTAACAACTCTAGACTCGGAGTCGTTAATTTTCAAAAGAGTGGAGTCGGAGTCGGCAATTTTCAAAAGGGTGGAGTCGGAGTCGGTAATTTTGAAGAAGGTCGGAGTCAGAGTCGGTAATTTGAAGAGGGTGGAGTCGGGAGTCGAAAATTTTTGAACCGACTCCACTAGAAGAACTAGAACAAAGGGGGTTATGGGTGAAAAACACTCAGGAAAGTACATGAGCACTCAGGAAAACGGCTAGAAGCATTGAAAGTAGCTTAGAAAGTAATTTTTTTTTACCCCATGTTTTTTTTTTTTACCCCATTTTATATCGTCAAATGGGGTAAAAAAAAAAATCTTAGTTTTTTGGATTTTTAAGAAAAAAAAAAAAATTTATACCTATTCCATACCTTCACTCATACCAACCTCAATAACATGTATACCATAGCATTTCTATATGTCAAGTGTATGAGGAGAGAAACAAAAGTTTAAGATTTTTTTTGTGTTATTCCTGTCTGACTATAATAATTATATATATATATATATATATTATAAATATATATATATATATAATATATATTAAATATATATATTATATATATATATATATATATATATATATATATATATATTTTTTCTCTCTATATATATATATATATATATATATATATATATATATATATATATATATACAGTGGCGGCTCTAGGCTTTGCGGGGCCCTGGGCGGCAATGACAGCACTGGGCTTTGCGTGGTCCTAGGCAGTTTTTCATAGAAAACATACACAAGTATATAAAGTATTAAAATCTGTACATTATATATATACCGTAAAATGGGGGGAAATGGGTAATTTTTTGAAGATTTTTTTTTTTTATGTTGAAGTGGCAAAAATCAGATATTTAAGTTAGACCCATGTTTAAATATTTATTTTCAAATTTAAAGCTTTGTAAATGTTATAGCATAACGAAAATATAAAAAATGTAAAGAAAAATATTTGTAGCAAATTTTTGAAAAATGCAATTTTCAAAAAAAATTTTTGGGGTAAAATGGGTACTTGTAAATTATGGGACTTACGATTGAACAGTAGTATTGATATTAATACTGAAAGGTAATATAACTGTTAAAGATATTATAAAATTAATTTGGGTCGAAAATAACATGTGTGAGCTATATTTTTTTACCATTGTTAAAATCAATTTTTTTCTAAAATTATTTATTTTAGTTTTAATTTTTTAAAACTAAAATCAAGTTATAACCATATTTAAATGTTTTTTTTCAAATTTAAACATTCATAAATGTTATGGCATAACAAAAATATAGAAAAATGTAAAAAAAAATATTTATAGTAAAATTTTGAAAAATGAGTGTCAAAAATGGAGTAATTTGCCCTTGAATAAAAATAAGTAATTGAAAATTATAATAATTACAATTGTACAGTATTATTTATTAATATTTCAAGTATATGAATAAAAATAATAATAGTAATAGTGGATAGGTAGGTAATAATATAATAATAATAAAAAACAACTTGTATACGGTACGGTACCGTATGTACAGTAATAATACCTATGGTACCTAAAAGAATAGTAAATAATACAGTACCAGTTATAATGCATGTGGATGGTTTGGGTATCATATATAGCTATATCATTAGTTTTGACTAAGCCAAATTGGCTAAGCATGGGGATGGTTTTGGGTATCATATTTAAATCATTAGTTTTTGACTAAGCCAAATTGGTGGATTTGTAATTACAGTAATTTAACAAGCCCTAAGGTCTTTGTGAATTTTGCATAAGCCATGTTGGTTAGTGGGTTGACTGGACAGTCTCCGACAGGCCTGTGTGGCTTCTTACTGTCTCTAATATTCTAAGTCTTAAGTAATAATAATAGTATAATAATAGAATACCTAATAATACCAGTATAAAATAATAAAATCATAATAATAATAATAAATATATAATACTAATAATAGGTACAGATATAAAAAAAACATTTGGTATTATTAGGGAAATTTTTTTGAGTTATAGTTGTCATTTATTTAATTTCAATTAAATACAAATATTGAATATAATATTTTTTTCTAATCACTTGAATTATTAAAGCAAATACTTATATTATAAAATTACTCATTTTACCACAAATTACCCATTTTACCCCAAAACCAATCACCATTAATATTTTACGAACTAAAAGGAATATGTGCAATTATTTACATCAAAACTCTTACTTTTACACTTTTGTATATGGTATTAGTCAGATTTTAATCCAAACTGAAAATTGGCCGAGATACAGACCTTAGTTTATTTTTGGAGTTTCTAAAAAATTATTTTCAGAACACGGGGGAAATTTTTTTGAGTTATATTTGTCACTTATTTAATTTAAATTAAATACAATTATTAAATATAATATTTTTTCTAACAAAAAAACCTCAATTGAAGTTCCTAATCACTTCAATTATTAAAAAAACTTATGTTAAAAAATTACCCGTTATACCCCATCATACCCGTTTTATATATATAATATATAATAGTATAATATATATATATTATATAATATATATATATATATATATATATAATAATATTATATATATATAATATATATATGGTAATTGTTTACAACAGATGGCTGTCACCCCAATTTTTATGAAAATCACAGATATACCTAAAAAAAAAAGAATAATGAAGAATAGGGAAAACGAAAATCGTCGCCCTTCTTTAAAGAAAGTAAGCTACATCCTCATCAAGCTATAAAACTCCCATAAGACTCTTTAAATATTGATACATCCAGGGTTAGGTCTCATTTCAGGTCCTCTAAGTTCAAGTTATAATAAGTTTTGTTAGGTATACAAAGAGAAAATCTATGTAGAATAACAAATCTATATAACCTGAACTAGGATGGCCCTAATACGAGCACGAGGTCCAGCTAATTTTTTTTTATAAGAAAGCTAATGGAACTTTTAAACTTTGAGAGGCTGTAACTTTTTTTTTTCTAAAGAGACTGCTGTTTCATTTTCAATTTATTCTTCCATTATTATTTTTTAAAGTAATCCTGTGAATTTGTAATTTTTAATTTTTTTTTTTATAAAATCCTAGGTGGATTTTTAACAACTTTGAGAGGCCGTAGTTTTTTTTCCTAACAACAGCGACAATTTTCGTTTTTACTATTCATTAATTTTAAATTTTTTAGAGTATATCACTGTGATTTTCATAAAAATCGGGGGTGAAAACCCTCTGGGTAACAATTAAACCAATGGCGTTAAATCTGTTGGCCTCTTGCAGCGTGTGAGGCCCTTATAAGGTGCGGGGCCCAGGGCGATTGGCCTGGTTGCCCTGCCCTGGAGCCACCACTTATATATATCTGTATATATATATATATATAATATATATATATATATATATATATATATACTATATTATATATAATATATATATTATATTATATATATTATATACTATATATAGAAAACTATAATCAGCTACACCGCAAAATATAATTCATTTTAATTAATCAGGATCACATTTTAAGCGCTGAATAAAAAAAAAATATAAAAAAATAAGCTTTTAAAAAAAATAAAAATTGTTAAATAAATGTTGAAAAATATAACAGTTTTTTGACAATTCGAAGATGCTGCTTACTCCGACTGAAGACGCAAAGGTGCCAAATGTTGATTTTTTTTTCTTTAAAAACAGACCATACCCACGGGTAAACAAGAACAATGGATAGAGTCGGGGTTTCTCGACCTCCTGGGGGACGACGGGGGGGAACTTCGTCCCCCCTCTGTCCCCCGTCTGCTCGAACCCCCTAAAAAGGATATAAAAAAATATTTTTCTCCAAAAGCGTTAAAAAAACGTGTATTTTGGCAACATTTTGCTCTCGAGACTAAGTGCAGGTTTCAGGTAATCAGAGCGTTCACTAATTTCAGGTCCTAGATATTTACTAATATTTTAATGAAGTATTATAAATATTAGAATAAAATAATTTTTTTTAAGTTTTGCTTCGATGAAATTACTCCCTGAAATCAAAAAATGTTATTTATTTTCCCGTAGATGTTATAGTTTTCTAGTTAGCATGCCTGAACTATTCGGTGATGCTGCCATATATATATATATATATATATAATTATATAATATTATATATATATCATATATATATATATATATATATTATATATTATAATATTAATTATATATAATATGTATATTATATTATATATATATATATATATATTATATAAGTATATATCCTATATTTTTACTGACCAAGAGATATTAAGTTAGGTATGGCTGTAAGCTGTTACTAATTGCAGAATTTTCTTGGTCATTGCCACAAAAAATTATTTGTGGAAAATGATATTAACCCTATAGACTTGAAGTAAGGGAAAACACTAATTGCTTTTAAAATTATGGCATGTATACTATGTAAAGTTATTGACAAGCCCCTAGGGGTTGCTTTGTCGATTTTGCATTAGCATGTTTGGTGATTGATTCTATTAGCTTGACATTGGACAATCTTGATAGGCCCAAGTGGCTTCTTACTGTCTGTTTATTTTTATTGTTCTAATGGCACAACATTGTAAAACAACTACATAATGAATAAACTTGGGCGAGATAAACAAATCCGTAAAAATATTTTGGTGCAGAAATAATGAAACACAAAGTATGCGAGTATATTGCCATTATAAGGCCTATTTTTTCCAAAAATATATATATTTTTTATTTATTATACTGTATGAAACACAGTTAACACGTCTGAAACAGTTGAATATGTGGTAATAGTCTATTTCACTATTTTTATAAAAAAGACATTTAACACCAGAAAATACAATATAATAATACATCTAAAGAAAAAAAAAGAAAAAATGCAAAAAAAGCTATCAAAACATCTTTTGGCAAAAAAAAACAATTAAAAAAAACAAAAACAACTTGTATTAAAGACGAATCATGGCATCATTTTTGGTACAAATTTAAAATGGAGAGCTGCCGTTTGCGGAGCCTTGTAATATAAATTCAATTGTGGGCTCGCAAAATCATAATTCGTACGCGAAATATGAAGTAGTTCCATTTGTTTACAGTTATGTATTAATTTAAATTCATGAGCTCTCAAATTTATAATTCAAATTAATTTTGTAACTTTTTTAGAAAAGTTCATATTATTGCTTTAGAAGATATTTCTCTTCCAATCAATATTTATATTTGCTATTTACATGATTGAATGATACTTTGATTGATCGAATTTTAGTTTACGATTGATTTTTTTTTCTCTGTGAATATTATGGAAAGGAAGATCAAAAAATTGTAAAAACGATGCATAAAAAGGTAATAAGAATGGCAATTGTTTTGTCTTAACATTTAACTTCGAAGCAAATGATGGAAAATAAGCTTTAACCAAATGAGTACAACTTTTAACTTTACATTTTCTTTTCTTACCAAGCACAATTAAGCACATTATTAATTAGTTTATTAGTGATTAACAGATAGTTTTTTTTTTGTTTTTGTTTTTTAATTTTAGGTTGTAGATTAGGTCAAATATTTCAGGTATTCATTAATGTTAATGTGAATAAAAATATCAATTGAAACACCGACTGAACTTTATGAAGAGGTTACAATGGTTATATATTGTATATTCGAATACTTTGAGGATGATTCGCCTTGTGACTGAGTTTAATGAATACTCATGGCGAATATATGTCACATTGGCAGTGATAAGCCGGAACCGGTTCGCAGCCGATTCGAGCAAAAAATTAGTTAAAACTTTTTTCAGGAAAACAAATCGGTTGTTATCTGTCTTTTATAGCTAATTAAAAATGAAAATGTTCCGCTTGCTAACTCTTATGACAAAGAAGAGAACCGCTTGCTAAAATTTTGGCAACTCAACACTGAATAAGAATCAATGATTGAACTTTATGAGGTGGACACCATGGTTATATTCCTATATACTGTGAGGATAATTCACTTTCTGGTTGAATATATGGAATGCTCGGACGAATAAGACATACATCATTTAATCCGTAGAGTTTTTTTTTATTTTTTATTTGAGCACCAAAATAAACATTATGAAGCTGCATAGAACTGTTCGTTGTGTACTTTTTCATTTAAGAATCCATTCCATCTATTTGAAAGCTGAGTACCAAAATGGTCGAAAGAAAAAAATTGTGAGATTGTTAAAATAAAAAAAAAAATAAAAATCTGGTTATTTAGAGTTTCTCTAACAAATCCAACAAAACTTAACCTAACTTAACTTAAACTAACCTAACCTAACCTAACCTAACCTAACCTAACACTAACCACATAACCTAAACCTACCTAACCAAACCTACTTAACCTAACTAACCTACCTAACCTAACCAACTAACTAACCTAACCTTAACCTAACCAAAACCTAAACCTAATAAACCTAACAAACTAAACTAACCTAAATATAACTAACCTAACATAATTTAACAGTTAACTTAACTTAAATTAACTTAACTAACTTAAACTACCTAGCCTAACCTAACCTAACCTAACTAAACCTAACCTAACTTAAACTAACTAACTAACTAAAACTAACTTAACCTAGCAACTAACCTAACTAACTAACCTAACAGCCTAACCTAAACTAAAACCTAACCTATAAGCGAGATGTACAGAAATTTTTTTTGATGTGTGTCGACCATTTTCTTCTGCGACCATTTGGATAGTCCCCCTGCTTTTTTTCTACGGAATGAAACACTATAATATATATATATAATTTATAATCTCTATCAATTTAGATACATATGATACATATACATTAGATATATATAGCATATATTATATACATTTTAAAGTGTTTATTGTATATATATAATATATATAGTATATATATAATTATTATATATATATATATATATATTATATAATATATTATATATAATATATATATATATATATATATATATATATATATATATATATATATATAGATATATATACATATATATATATATATATATATATTATATTATATATATATATATATATTTATATATATATATATATATATATATATATTATATATATATATTATATACTTATTATATATAATATATATTATATAAATATATATATATATATATATATATATATATACTATTATATATTATATAATATATATATATAATATTATTATATATATATATATAAATATAATATATATATAATATATATATACTGTATATATATATATATATATATTAATAAATATTATTATATATATATATTATAATATATATCATATATAATATATATATATAATATTATATATATATATATATATAGTATATATATAATATATATATATAATAAATATACAATATATAATAGTACATAATACTATATATATATATATATAATATTAATTATAATTAATTATAATATATATATATATAATTATATATATATGATATAATATATATATATATATAATATATATATAATATTCATCTTTCCTGTCTAAAAAGAGTTCATTATGTCCATGCCTTATTTTCAAACAGGATGAGAATATTTTTTTAAAATAAATAATTATATCAGTGAGACTGCAGAAATATTAACATTCCTAGAACAACATGATGTAAAATATCTTTAATTTTATTAGTATTCTTCCCACTGAATGAAATATGCAACACCTCATTTGGGAGACACTTCTGCAGTGAATAGATATATTGATTTGTTTTCACGTATACCTTGCAAAGCTTCATTATTATTATTACTCAATGGAAATTTTTTTTATATATAAAGTTGTATAAAGATGGGGACGCCATTTGCAATGAAACATGATTGTAAATGGTTCGGCAGGGGGGCGGGCACTCGCAACAAAGCGAGAGACCAGATTCGAAACTTGTCCGGGTGAAAGAATGTTTCACTCCTTAGCCTGTATTCGTCCTACTAGACGTAAAAAAAAATATAAAGAAAAAAAAAGAAAAAAAAAAGTACGCCCCATTGAATAGGGTTCTGCCAGTGAGCGGTTGTGTCAAATGGAATATATATAAAAAAATTAATAAATAAAAACGATACCTCTAGCGTTAGTGGAGTGAAGGACGAGCAATTAGTTAATGAGTGGAATATGTTTCCACCTCAATAACATTTTTGCATTGGCAATAGGAAGCGATGTAGGGTCTAGGGAGGCGTCCTTCTAAGTTTGGATATATAGTATATATATAATATATATTTAATATATATATATAATATATTTATATATTATATATAATATATATAATATTAGTATATATATATTATATAAATTAATAATTATATATTTATATATATATTTAAATAATATATATATCATATATTAGTAAAGTATATATATATATATATATATATTATATATAATATATATATACTATATATATATATATATATTAATTATATAATATATATATATTATTATATATGTATATATCTGGAGAAAGTTTTGAAATAATTAATTTGTATAATTAAAAATGTTTATTTCCCAAATGCCATGATAAAAACTAGTTAAAAAAAAAATAAGAAATAATTCATAGAGCCCTCCGTAAACAGAAAAAGTGCGTATACTACTTCATATGCGTATCGAATTACTGTATGTTGAACGGAGCCCAAACAAATTGAATTTATATACAAGCCTCCAAAAACAGCGGGTTTTCATTTAATTCTGTACCACCAAAATATGTAATAAGTCCATAAAAAGTATTTTTCGGGTCTTTTAATATTGACAAGATTGTTTTGTCATTATTAGTTTATGCACCCCCCCGCACCACGCGAATACCCAGGGCCCTGAGCAGCATACTTTCTTCACCATGACATCAACAACCTACATACCAAACACACTACAACCATCCCTTGTAAAAAAACAAAATCACTCCCATGCAGTAGTAAAACAACACACACACCAACATCACACGTTTATATCTTTTATAATATAAAAAATAATAATAATATGATAAATAGAAAAGACTATTACCACATATTCAACTGTTTCAGACGTGTTAAATCATTCATGCAAAAGTAATTTAACAGAATATATAAATAATATAATAAAAATAATAATATATAATTTGTGTAAAAAAAATTAAGCGTCATCTATTAATCTTGACAATGTGATGAGCTTCTGCTAAATTTACTATAAGTTATAGAATTTCAATTTATTAATTTCCTGCACCAAAATTATTTATTAACGTCAAATTTATGTTTTAAGCTCGCCCAAATGTTATTTTACATTATGTAGTTGTTTTACATATCCGTATTGTGCCATATATTAGAACTAAAATAAAATAAACAGACATATAAGAAGCCAACTATTGTTAATAACCTAATACGTAATAGATAATTAGTCCTATAAAATGTATCTAAAAGCTTATAAATATGAATTCAAATCACCAAACATTTAGCTATATGTCAATACATCGCATATACCTAAAATAGCACCCTATTAGTGATACATTAATATATATATCATTTTAATCAATATAATCTTACAAAAATTGAAATTTGCAAACTATAAAATAGCATTTAGTTTGTTTTTTCCTAAACTTATTACTTATCATATAAGTTACATCGATATAGCAGTATAAATATGATTAAATGATACAATTTTCTACACATATAATTAATTTACATTTCTAATGTTAATGCAATGTTACATAAATATGATGACATTTAGATAATGACATAATACATAATATATTATTATAATTATTAATATAGAATATATCTATAAGTATATACTTTAAACATAGCTACCATTATACCTAACTTAATTTAAATTTATCTCTCATGTCAGTAAAAACCTATTATAAGATAGAGTTATATTTATATAATATATGATATTAATATTAATATATGATATAAGTATATAAATAATATATATATCAATTAAATAGTCATTAATATATACTTAATAATTATTATATATCTAACTTTTATTCTTTAAACATAAAATGATATATATTTTTAAAAAACTTATATACCTATTAAACATATAACAATATGAATCAATTTATAACTTATAATAGATGGAGTTATAAATCACTTCCTCATTTGAACCTTAAGTGTGCTATTTAAAGTTGACTCGATAATTGAGCCTAATGAGTAAGATTATAGGAAAGAGTTTATTTTTGTATTATAATATAATGAATAATCACAAATATGATATAATCTAAATTTAGGAATAATACACACAAATATAACGTACTACCCATAGTTAATGTATTATCATTTCCAATACTAGTCTTCCCCTATATTAAAAATTATTTAATTTTAAATTCTTCTAAATTTCTATGGACTGCAAGCATCCCGACTAGTCTTATGTTCAGGCATACTCCAAATGACTAAGCGTGTTCCAACTAACTCGAATATTAACCGTGCAGTATAACATCTACAAGTAAACCGCACCACACAATATGAATTATAAAAAACATTTTCTCCATGTTCTAGGTGGTAGTAGATTTCATCGAGGAACACTTTAAAGAAGAGGACATGATATTTTATTATTCTATACTTATAATAATAGAGATTTTCATTAAATAATAATTAATTATAAGTTAAATATCTAAGACCTATAAATAATATAGTAGATAATAACTCGCTATCTATAGATTTGAAATAGCCCTAATGTAAATACCTTAAAGCCATTAGTCATCGAGTATAAAGCAAATCAGATAGTATGCCCAAATATACCGTTATCTTTTAATAAGTTTATATAATTATAACTATGAATAATATTAATTATTTAAATTAATATATACCTTTTTTCAGATAGAGTAGTAGGTTTACTGATAGCCAATAGTAAGGCGACCAGTATACAGTGGGGACTAAAGTTACACTCCCCGTCTTGATCCTCTCCACCGTTATAGCTTATAACCGAGAAAATCCCCTGACTAATCTCAAATATAAAATTCTCATTGCCTGTCTCTGTATTACCAAGTGAAGTCTCCAAAAAATAAAGTATTGATCTGCTTTTTTACATATAAGAAAAAAAAAATTTATTATCATATTTGAGCCTTCTGCGCGTCCTAAAGTCTCGGTGTGAGTTAGCACTCAGCGCAATGCTTCAGTTTTGCGCAATCTGTGCAGCCACAAGGGCAAAATGCGCGCCCTTGTATATTGTATGCAACTTCTCAATGACAAAACTATATTAATTAACACTATATTTTCTTATATTTGTGCCGTTGTTAACATTGAGCCACGTTATTGTTTTTTAAATTATTTTTTTTTTGTAAATATTCTAGCCGAGTAACAAATGTTAGTCCTGATTGAAATAAATAAATAGATTATTCTTATTTTGCGCCCTGCTTAGTCTTCCTCATAGGTTTTCTTCTTATTATAGTAAATTTATGTTGACTATAACGTATATAATAAAGAATACTAGTACAGTATAAATAGTCACTGTCGATGTATTAGCGTTACTGTATTTTTGTCTAAAATAAATAATACTTAAGTAAGTATATAAATACGTTTAAATAAAAATATCCATACTAACAGTAGTAAATGCCAATTCCCAATTTGAAAGCTCGGAGAATACTCTTTAAGCAAATAATCTCATTATCCCATTATAATAAATCTGAGAGGAAGCAAAATCAGAGGGATACGTAGGTGTATGAGCTCCGAGTTTTATGGTAAAATTTGAGTGGTGATGTAAACCAGTGTGTCACGGCAATCTCCAGAGCCATATAACCCTGGACGCTCTCAAGCCAATCTTATAATAATTGGCCTCCCACTATTCATTCTCCAGATCACACCACACTACAACTTCCAGCCACCCATAGTTTAATCGCACCAATATTTTGTTGTATGATTAACCGTTGTTATATCTTATGTAAGTTGTTTTGTGTTCCTCACCTCCCCAATCAACCGTAGTCTATTATCCACCTAGTACTTGTAACCAATATAGTTTCAGCAGGATGTAAACCCAAAAGTAACTTTATAGAATCTGAGTACTATTCTTAATAATGAAACAGAAAATACGAGTTGTTAAACGTGTGTAGACCATTTATCTAAAGAAGTAATGTGAATAGATAAAAATAGGAAAAGTACCTTTAAGCAAAGTTTTAGGAAAGTAATGTTCGAATGTACTTAAGATTTGTTAAGTGAAATTGAATCAGACGTACAATCATGTGGATACTATAATATAAAAGATGTAGAAAACCATATGGACAACGCTGCTAAATCTAAAAATAAAAAAGTAATCCTATGACAATACTGAATTAATAGTTTTGAATTGTAATTGTAATAATATAAATTAAAAATAAGAACTTAAAGACCTTGTGAAATTATATATTATAAATTAAAATATCAACATGCAGTATAGAAAAGTAATATAATACTTTAACGTATATTAATATACTTTATATATATAATATTGATAATAATTTATTCTATACTAAATATATTTTGGAAGAATAATAATTGAATAATGAACAATTAATTAAGTTACTCTTTAGTAACTAAAATACAAAATAAAATGTAGTAATAAAGTCCCTAATCTCATAATAAAGTATTTAAAATAAAGTAATTTTTAACTATACACACTTTCTTATATAAAAAAAAATAATTTAAATAAGTGGTAACCTATACGTGCCTCGCTATTTAAGTTAGGTATAATCCATTTCCTAGTTCAGGTTATAAATTATATGATTTAAAGAATTTATTAAAGATATGTTAATTCTACATAGATATTCTCTGTGTTATAACCTTAAAAAACAAAATCATTATATTCATAATTATGATACTCAGTACTTAAGATAATAGAAACCTGATAAATGTGTATGTAAGTAACCTATAACCTAAAAGTGTATAATGTAATCAATTTATTTAAAGGTAATTAGTTATAAATTTTGTAAGACAATTTATTTAATAGCTATTTTATGAGGAGAGATCACTGTATGATCTTATTACATTAATTCTTAAATGAGCAGCGTGACTCGATATATTCTAAGTATTATTACTCCTACTCCTACTAAAATCATCATATTCATTATTTTATATTTATTATTATTTATTTAGAGATAATAAATTAAATCATTACGTTATAAATGAAAATTAAAATCTGTTTCCAGATCTCTCTTTTTTTTTTTATTTTTCTTATAGCTTAACAATATGATTGATGCGGTGCATGTAAGATATGGAATCAAGCCCTAGGTGCTGTCGGGGTTTTGCCAATGAGCATGTTGGCGATTAGCCCCTATCTATCTATGTATGACGGAAATAAAGCGATACCATGTAGTAATTTTACATTTGCCTCATTCACTAGTCAAGAAAACTCATCATGCTCCGAGAAGTATAGTTGAACTGAATAATTAAAAAGAATAAATTACTAAGATAATAAAATATATAGAGAAAAATAATAAAAGTATAATAGAAGATAAAAAGAAAAAAAAAAAAAAAAATTATTCCATTAAAAAAAAAAAAGGTTTTACATTATGAGATAAAAAAAGATATTTAAACATATTGAACAAGACCTATATTTGTAATATATTGGTAAAATTAATATCTTGATGTATAATTAAAGTCGATACAAGTACATTTATTTTATGCAACTAATATTTATCACCCAAATGATAGGCGCCCCCGTTTAACATCATAAAATTTACAAGGGAGGACGAGAAGAGAGGGAGAGAGAGAGGAGATGAGAGAGAGAGAGAGAGAGGGAGAAGGAGATGAAGAGGAGACGAAACAATTACACCAATAGATGAGAGAAGTAAGAGAAGAGAGAGAGATGACAAGACAATTAAAAAATTACAAACTACGATCATAATAACAATAGATGCAAAGTGGACAGAGAAATTGTGTATTTTAAATTGAAAAAATTAAAATGTATTACAGCTATAATTCTCATTGACGTGTTTATTGGGTGTACCTTTAAAGGGTGTGGGAGGGGGTAGGGGGGCCCCAAATGAGGAAAAGGGGAGAGTGAGGGGGTGAGGGGGGGGGAGGGGAGGGCGTATGCGAGGATAATAAAATTATATATAATATATATATATATATTATATAAAATTAATATATAATATCTATATTATAATTAATTATTTATATATATAAGTAAATACATATATATAATAAAATAAAAATATTATTAAACTATCTATAATTGCCTCTTATTAATTTATAATTTTATGAATATCTATTATATATAATATATAATTTTTGAATAAATTAAAAAATTTCCCCAGAAAATAATAACTCTCCAAAAATAGATTTTGTGTCAACAATTTATGTGTTTTTTCAATTCTCATAACCAGACCAAAATGATGGGCGGTGTGCTGTAAGAAAAAAGGCTGAGATTCCCACCCGGGCCATGAGCTTTAATAATCCAGAATTCAGAATGGTATTAAAAAGAAGCTTATAATTCAAACCACCCCTTAATAAGATCCAAAACGTGACCCCGTTATAAAAACCTTTGCCCATAAAAGCTCAATTTGTGTAAATAACGTATATCAATAACTAGATGTAATTAATATTTATATTAACATATATGATATTTATTATTAATAATTGAATAAGTAATTTAGTAACCATAGATAAATATATATTATAGACTTATATCAATTTGAAGCGGTTTTTTTATGTTGTTAGAAAATAATAAGAATATATTATGATTTTTAATAATATCAGATATATTAATTATATAATAACTTAAAATATATAAGTGTAACAATAATATAGATAACATCATAAAAATTATATTTACCTCACAAGCATGTTGTTTTTGAAATTGAATTATGATTTTGATAGTTAATTATTCCCCGTTTTTAGATTTAATTTAAGGAATACAATAGCCAAAAGATATAAATATCAAACTGGCCTGCGCTATTATAATTAAGCTACCCGAGTTTTATCTCTGTGTTTTGTTATCAAAATTAAAATAAAAATCAAGTGGATAGAATTTTTTTATTTATTCTTCATAATATTAATGCAAGGTGACCACACCGCAATAGAGAATATAAAAAAGATATAGTGTCAATTTCACATTGCAGAGAAAGCTTAAATAAGGAAAAATATATTCAACTTTTTTATTTTTTTTTATGAATACTATTAATAAAATTTGATGTATTTAGTGATTATTTAGGTATAATTAAATATTTATATATATAATTAATACTATTAGGTAATTTATTAAAATGTATATATAAATATATATTCTATATAAATATTTAGATATAATATATATATATATACTGAGTAATTTTAATGTATATACTTAATATATATATAGGTAGTAAAAGATGGTGAATATAATATATTAATAAACTATAATAATTTAAAAATAAGAAATATTCTCTTATAAACTGAGAAAGTATTTAATTATAATGTATTTGAAAATAATCAATATAACTCCTGCGATACAACAACGCAAGACATAGTAATAACCTTCATAATAATAACTAGTTATTACATACGGGATTTTTAAAAGTAATGTTGTTACTTATAAAATAACAAATAGTGGGTTTAGTGACTCAAATAAAAACTAATAGTGATTTTGTTGCCAAAATGACTATTAAAAGATTCTTACAAATCCCGACGCCCTTGATCCCTACAGTAAGGGAGTAAATAGTGTAAATCATTTTACTAATACTTAGTTAATTTTTATATTTAATGATCTTATATTATTATTAATATTCTCGTTATTCATATCTATTTTATATTTTATTTTATTATTAATTAATTTTTAAATAATTTATTTTTAATTATAAATAAACTTATATAATTAATTATATTAAATTTTGTCACTATTATATTATTAATATATAAAGAAAAAAACATAAGAAAATAATCTAAAACTTCTAATACGTCCCATTGCATAATATCAAAAAGTATCTAAAATAACATGACGACTTTAGTTACAATACAAAGCAAACTACAACACCTACCATGGCAAGAAAATACTTAACTCATCACAACGTTAATATGATTTAATTTTAATATAAGACTATTTATAATTATATCTTATCTAATAAATAAGACAGTTAAAGTAAATATAATATAGATGAACCTAAAGTAGATAATAAGTACCATCACAGGGCTAATACTGTATTCGAGTAAATAACTAATTATTCATATGTTAACCCATGTTCACCCTAACATAATAACCAAAACATTAACTATATGCTCAATAGAGATGAAAGCACTTATATGAGTACTAATTTAAAAATAGTTATATTTAATAATTTAACTAATCAGGGTGTTATAAAAATAAGTGGCAATAAATTTTGAGAGCTCAATAAATCCCTTACCAATTTACTGAGTGTGAACCTCCCCATAAGACGGTTCTTAGAGTCACTTAAATTAAATGATTACCCTCACCTAAGAATATAAGAATAATCCTTCCCAAATCTCAATACTCGCCCATATTGAGAAGCTTAGCAAAAGTGTTGGCTGTTAAGTCATAGAAGCTAAATTGAGGTGTTATTTTTCCGTAATATAGGTGACCTGAGTGATTGTGATGATACGCAACCATATATACGTACCGGCTTCAGATTCATATAGTCATTTAAATAAAAGAATTTAATAAATACTTATGTTTGATTTATTTTATATATTCTATTTAGGACACTGCCCTAATTATGTCATAATTGCCGTTATTAGTACTTGGGTACTAATTCACCTTTACAAGTAACAGAGTAGAACGAATATATATAACTAGAGTAATGTTTTTATATATTGATTGTATAATTATATTTTCGAGAATTAATTACATTACCTACGCGCGAATACACCCGGACACAAGCAAGTGATAACATTAAATACAATATAATACCGAATTATCAATAATATCTAATTCTACTCAATTAATTATACAAGTATTGTAGCCACATTCCTGTATGCTGTTTTATTATTTTGATAAGAGAAAGCATAATGGATGGAAGAAACTCAATTGAGAAAGGTTGGTAGTGAAGACTGGATATATGAAGGGTAGAATAGTAGACCAAAATTGAAATAATTGTCAATGCATTAAATTACTAATATTAAAAAATTTTATCCAAAAGAGTTAATTTAACAGAAAATACACTATTTATATGACACACTTATAATTTTATATTCTCTAATATCAAAAAAATATTATAGATAACAATTTATAATATATAAATTAATATTTTTATATTATTTTAAACTAATATATTATTTTAATACTCAATAATAATATTAATATAGAAATAATCTTAGCACAAGTAATATATAATATGCAATATTTAATAAATTATAATCATAATCATAAAAACTCAAATATCATTATAAATGATAAAAATTTTGAATAAAAAATAATTTAATTATAATTTATATATAATAAATCATATAAGATTCATAATAAATATAAAATAAACTGATAAAAATAACTATAATATAATAATAATAATAATATAAAAAATTATAATAATAATAATATAGAGTGTTATATAATTATAGATAAAATTATTATTAAGATTATTAATTACCATAATAATAATATTAATGAATAAATAATAAATAATAAAATAATATATATAACTAAAAAATATATCAATATTTAATTTTGATGATAAATAATTTATATTAATAAATATAATTGCAATAATATAATTAATAAATAATAAAATTTATAAAATAATAAGTTCGAAATATAATTTAATTATTATATTTTATTAATTTTTAATCATATAACAAATTATAACAAAGATCTATCTAATTCTAACAAAGATTCATATTTACTCAACAAAGATTCAGACTCTACCACATGTTATTTATGCTTAATGACGCACATATTATCTCATAGATAATAATTTTAAATTAGAACCCCAAGCTTATGTAAATGGAGTTATACAAATATTATAAATCATCCAGCCTAAATATGTCCACACCCCTTACTTTTTTTCGGTTAAAATTTGTAATATCAAATAATTTAACTACTATATTTATAACTATAAATCCATTAATATATATAAGTCCCTAAATAATTTACAAATAGACCACATACTATTATTACCCTACACTTTACTAAAAAAATATTTTTTTTTAATTTGTTATAGAAAACGAATTTTTATGCTTAAAAAAATATACCTATACAAAATATTATTTTTACTTTATACATATATATGTGGTGTGAGGGAATAGTAAGTTTTTTCAGAATGAATGAAGCTAAATATCTTCTCACCAAGTTAGAATAACGATATATTAATCTTAACTATAATTACAATAAGCTTTAAATTGAAATAAATAATAATATTTAACAAAAACTAATAATAATCGGTGTCTAACTTAAATATAACTGATTTTATGCTAAACTAAAATTTTACAACATACAAAAAAAAAAAATCTTCAAAAAATAACCCATTTTATCCCCCCCTTCTTTACTAATAATAAAATTATAGGTATATTATAATTAATATTACAATTTATTAATACTATTAATATATACCTCAGATGTGTTAAATGTTTTCTATGAAAACTTGCCTACAGGACTCACGCATAAAGCCAAGTGCTTTGCTGTCATTGGTCAGCCTCATAGGCCCCGCTCAATATCATAAGTCATATGTATGACCGACTATCATGACTTTATATTCTATAGTATGATGAAATTATTATATGATACAACTAATCAAACCATAAGAAGGACATTACATAGCATTTCCAATATATATAGAATCAGTTATTGTAAATATATTGAAACGAAATTCATTAAGGAGTTTACCGATTTCACTAGGCTTGGTAAAAAATACCTTTATAATAATTGCAATGTTCTTTCCCAAACGAGGAATGTGTCCAAAGTCCAAACTCCTGACGTCTGAAAAAACGTACCATTTAGGATATGCCTGTAAAAATTTTTATTTATAGACAGAAATATAAGACAATCTCATAAATAATTTTATTTCAAACTTGTAAAAAAAAAGAAATAAATAATTAAAATAAGATATAAAAAGTGAAAAAAAAGAAATAAAAAAATTAGTAATCTAATCAAAAATATTCTTAATTTCATTGCAATTCTATCATTCCTTCTTCACTTATCTCCTCCTTATTCTCTCATTCATCTACCTCATCTATCCCTCTCCCCTCCTAATCTCATTCTATCCTACCTTACTTTCATGTTAGATCGTTATACATCTATACTATATTATTATTAAATTCATCTAATAATATTTTTATTTAAAAGTCATTTTCGAGTATAAAGAGAAGTAATAAAAAATAAAAAAATCTTATAACTTTTGTTACTACTCCTCATACATCTTGTACATATAAATAAATTCCATTTAATTATGGTACTATACATACGTATAATTGAAGGTGGTATTTAATTAGAAGTGTAAAGGTTATGGAAAATTTTAAAGTATTTAAAATTCATTGTGTTGTGTTATATTTTTAATCAGGATCAATTAAGAAATTACGTAAAACTCTAAAGATTTTTTTTACCCATTTGTAATTAAATATTAAAATGGTGATATTTATGAGCTAAATAATAATATAAAATAAAACATAATTGGTAATGATAAGTAAAAAATAAATAAATATACTTATTCTAAGCTATACTTAATTCAATCTAATCTAGCGTTTTTTCTCTGATAGTGCTCAATATGTACTTTCCTGATTGTTTTTCAACTACCATTACCCCCTTTGTTCTAAAGTGATTTCTTCTATATAGTCTAGCCCACAGGTGTCAAAAGTCTAAATTTTCTCTATAAGATCTCCGAATACTCATCAACGCCTCTTCAAATAATAATATACCGACTTACTATATTTAATATCTCTTCTCAGACCTCTTCAAAAATAATGACGAAAACTTCTCTGATATCTCATATCCTTCTGTTGTAAATTGCCGAATAACCATGACTCCCACATCTTCTTGTGAAAAAATTATATAATACGAAAATTACCAATTAATCCTTAGTACCTAATTTGTTAAAAAAAACGTGTTTTTATTTAAATCGTTTTTATATTTAAAATTATTCAATCGTTTTTTTTAGGTATTTTTTTAGAATTTTTATTATATGTTTATATTTTTCATAATTTTTAATTTATTTTTTGATTTTTATTTATTATAGATTTCTAATAAAATTTATTTATTTTATCTTTTTATGTCATTCATTGTTTATGATTCTAATTATGTTATTTAGGTAATATATTTTTATATAATAACGTACTAATTGTTAAAATAAATAAATAAATACATACTATAATAATAAATATGTTACTTATTTTTTTATTATATATTTAGCTAAAAATAATATTTATAGTGATAATTATACTAATACTTATGTTTAATTAATTAATAGGAAACAGGTGTTACAGTATATATAATAAGTTCAATTATGTAAATTTAAATTAATTATTGCATCGTTATATACATTAAATTGTTTAAGTTGATAATAAACTCTTCAATAAAAAATATCTTTTAATATGACACATTGACATAGAGTTATAAGAAGAAAATCAACCAAACACCTGTCACATTTCATCTATAATTACTGTTAATGGAAGATATTAAAATATACATTAATAAGAATAAAATAAGTGAGTAAAAATAGAGCACTCTTAGTAAATATGATTGCTTATTCCACTAGATAGTGTGGCAATAAATAGTTTCAAGATAATAAGAACACATAGTATATAATATAATATACCATAATATAAAAAAATAGGTGAAAAATAAGTAAATAATAAAAATATGAAATAAATACTTTGTAATTAAATCAGAAAGTGTAAAAGAAGTAAGTTACAGCCAAAATCAAGATATAATGGATAAGCAAAGTGATAATATATAAGAAATGCAAATTATGCTATAAAATCAATATAATAAGCAGTGAAAAAGAGCTCAAAAAAGATATAAGTCATTCAGTTAGATCACTGTTTCTCATATTCTATACTTAATAAATCTAGCTATATATAAATTTATAGTATTATATATTTGAATACTTACTCAATATGTATAGATCAAATTATAATTAGCAATTAATTATATATATAATTATATTAATATATATTAATAGTGGCTTAATTGTGTGGGGTGAAATGTGAGGGTAGATATCACCCAGAAGTACCTCATTGAAATCACCGTCTGTATAATTGCCCTATAAAAAATTTTCATTTATCATTTTATTATAATATTATTATAATATAATTAATTATTATTATTTAATTATATATTAAAATTATATATATTTATATTATAATTTAATTAATATATCTATATACTAATTTAATAATTTTATTTTTATATTAATATAAATATTATTAATTATATTATTTATTAATTACATTTCATTATATTATTTATTAAATAAGATTACTTTTATTAATCTTATAAATTAATATCTTATTATTTTTAGAGAAGAATATTTTATAATTAAAAATTATAAACGTGTGTGTTGTAATATAATATAATGAATGATAAATAATAATAAAAAAAAAAAAAAGTCTCACAAGGGATGTATTCATTAATAATATAACAATAACAAAAGCTTAAATTTATAACAATATTCGCCTGATAATAAGGCTTATTCAAGCGAATATAAACAAATTAATACTTCATAATTTAATTACTATCTAGGTGTTCAAGAACAATATTAATACTCCTCCTTTT
>JABUQX010032667.1:0-15395 GCA_015478945.1 Trachelipus rathkii
GATGACCCAAGCCTCAATGCGTAATTAGTGTAATATAAGTGCGCCATTCAATGTAAGACCTACATTATAAGTGCGCCATTCAATATATATATGTATATATATATATATATACTATATATATATATATATATATATATGTATATGCTCAAGTTTGTTTCACTCATATCACTTATATATACTCTATATATACCAAGAGAGAGAGATTTATGATTTAATCCATATTTAACAGTCTTTAGAGTTTATCAAACTTTTTAACCTCATTTCTTCCTATCCTAAAAATTTTCAAGATGCTGTTTTCACAACTCTGCCAGTCACACGGCAGTCACGTGATGTAAAAAACTTCAGTAGTTTAAAAAAATTAGGCAAGGTCATTCGGTTTGTACCAGGGATGGGTAATATATTAATTGCCACAAATTTTTCGTTTGTTATTTAAATAATTTTTCTGTAATTTGAATAAATGTTTTAATATGTTTTAAAATGTTTTGTGGTCTCTGATGGTTAATTTAAAACTTTTAGAAATACACCTTCACCATACCACCACATCACAGACCCTAATATTTAATTTGCCTTCAACTTAACCTAGATATTAATCTCAAATATACTTTCGCCATTACTTCTTATTTTTTACTATATGTTTTTGTTTTCTTCAAAAAATTTATTTCAAATACTATTGTTTTTTTCTTCAACAGTCAGGCTTTGGTTTGCATAATAACATATATATATATATATATATATATATATAAATATATATATATATATATATATTTTCTCTCCTATATATATATATATATATATATATTTATATACTTATATATAATATATATTACTTTAATAGAATTTGCGATTTCATTAGTCAAGTAATCTGTGTATTGTTTAAAAATTCATAACAGTGCTCATATGACGTTAAATAAATGTTGGAACTTAGTATTTAAAGCGTTCTAAACTCAGCGAAAAATTGCTTCGATTATAGCTGCCATATATATATATATATATGTATAATATATGTATATATATATAACACATGTATATGCTATATATATATATATACTCTGCTATATATCTCATATATATATATATATTAATTAAAGTAAGGCGATATTTGTTTTGTTTTGGTGCTGAAATCATGTTTGCGTAACCATTAAATGAATCATACATGACATTATCAATCTACACTCTATGATTCACTTTGAGAACTGATTTCAAATTGGATTATTTTTCTTTTGACTCTGATGCTCCACTATGTGCGCCTAAAGCGATGCATAAAATACCATCCGGAAACTCGGCGTTTGCTTTACAGCTTGAATCTCGATTCTCCACTATGTTTTTACCCATACACTGGTTCTTAAAGCTGCTTTGTGTGCATGAATTTGCATGCATTAATGTGTTTATCAAGTACCTTTTCTGATTACATTTCGTATCTACACTCTGAACAGCATTTAAACTATTTTTTTTTCATTTCTCCATTTTTAAGTCGTCATTAATTAATAGAAATGACCGTGGTGAAACCCTGACCATAAGTACACTCGAAGTTTTCTTCTAACCACATCCCAAAACAAGCATAATTCCGATGCCCTTTCTAACTATCATTAAGATCAATTCTAAGGGGTTAACCGATACTGGGAACTTCTCAAGATGTTCTACAAATATTTTTTTTTATTATTATTATTATTCTGCCTATCGTTCCCACTAATATTGGGATGACTACAATATCAAAGATCTCCCACGTTCTTATTTCACTAAAATATCAATAATCTCCCACATTCTTTTTATCTAATGCTTAAACCTTTGGTATTTTATTTCTTTCTCTCTTTCGTACGTCACCAAGTTATTGTCATTTGGGACTCCCACCTCTATTATGTAACACTTCTGCTACCTCTCATCTTTTACAACAATGGGTATATATTATATATTACAGGCGACTTACATCCATCAGAATAACACAATCATACAGTATAACGAAGCTTATACTAGGTATTGGTTTGTTTCGGTTGGCTGTTTAAAGAATATAAATATATATTAATATATAATATATATATAGTATATATATATATATATAATATAATATATATATATATATATATATATATAATATTTAATATAAATAAATTATATATATATAATATACTGATAAAGAACATCAATTTAACCCCATCATTTAAATTATCAAATTTCCAATTACACTATTAGAGAGCATAATTACATTCTCAATTTTATTATATCATTCTAAAAAAAAAAAAAATGTAGAAGCACATTAACTATGAATAATTCTAAATCGCTTTTTCCTACCGTATATATATAATAAGTATATATAGATATAATATAATAATATATATCTATACTATATTATAATATAATATATATATAATTATATAATTATATATATATATATATAGTATAACGTAGGAGCATTCACAATAAAGTATATATAGTTAGTAAGGATAGGGAAACTACCGCTAAACTGAACCTCTGAACCTGAAACCTTCGACCGACCTGACTTTAGTTTTGACCTTGTCCTTCTTTTTATATGCAATTTTGCTACTTTTTAGCTACTTTTTAGACGTTTTCCATAATCCATGACCTAAGATCCCAACTCCGGAGGGAATTTGGTATTTCCCGCCACATGGACCCCTCACAGGCAAGGCAAAGAATCTTAAAAACATTTCGAAGTTTTGGCAAATCAACTCCTTCGCTAGCTTGATTTGAAATTTCAATCAAATTCTATTAGATTTGAACGTTTGAGATTCGCAAACCCTAGGGTTTTAAGTCGGGAGACGAATTTAAACGTCTGGAAAACCGACGTCCAGGTTTTGAGCCTAACTCAGATTAACCCCAAAAGGGGCGGAGCCCTCACAAAGGACTTTTGTCCAGAAGTTTTAAATGAGTCGGATAGATTCATTTGTGATGCTCCAATTCATTTTCGTGACGATTACCTAAATCGATCTAAATCGTCTTTCTACGTGCTCGTGTTTTTATAGCACTGAAAATGTAATCGAAAAGTAAATATATTACAATAATTATCAGTTCGATTTAAAATCGCTGTCATGTAAGGAACACTTCAAAGACACTCTTCTGCGATATGAAGGACTAGAAGCTAGTCGGCTGAAACTTGGTATGTGGTCTATGGTGTGGATAAACTGATCACAGGCAAGTTTGTGTGACCGTGTCACCCTAAGGGGTGCTGCCCCTCTTTACTGCCAAGTCAACTCGTCCTAAAACCATTTAGGCTTGAACGCTACGGGCTAAAATTTGATTAATTATATGATGACGTATATCTCGTCGAACGAGATTACGTACGTTCTGCGTCCCTCTGTATATAGGGGACGCTGCCCTAAAAATTAAAAATGATCAGAAGCAACTGAAAGCTTGAGACGGGTGAGGATCGGAGTCTCGGAGTCGAGTCGGAGTCGCGGAGTCGAAGGTCGGAGTTGGGTTCGGTTTCGGAGTCCAGGAACCCCCCCCCGAGTCGAGGGTCTTCCTGAAAAAAAAAAAAGAAGAAGAAATCTTCATGGAATGCAAAACAGAGAAGAAAAAAGAAAGAGGATAAGGAAGAAGCTAATGATGAAGGTGATGAGTTCGATCGGACTCGAGTCCAGGGACCCCAAACCGGAGGGGGTCCCCCAGTTGCAAAAAAGAAGAAGAAAGCGATCGTAACAAACAGATGGAAGAAAATAAAAGAAAGGAAGAATGAGGGGAATAGAGAAGGAGGAAGGAAGAAAGGAAGAAAGAGGAAGGATGAAGAATGAGGAAGAATCATGAATGATATGTGCTGGAGCGACTGCGGTGCCGAGTTAATAGATACAGTTCGATAAACAACAAGTTGTGTCTCTTATGTAGTTTGATCGAGGTCGTAAGTTCGAAATATTAGGGTTATAGAGTCACCGTATAGGTCTAGGACCCCCATCATGGGGTCCCGTACTGAAAATAGAGCACAGCTTGCAAAATCAAGAGGTTGAAAGGAGGAAGAAAAGAAGGATGAATAGATGAATAAGGAGAAAGAAAAAAGGATCTGACCTCAGAGATAGAATGTGACAGACATGGCACCGGTGTGGCTCCGGTTCGGTGCCGAGTTATTAAATATTTGTGTAATATTGCAAATGTTGTGTCTTGATATATGTTATTGGGTCTGTAAAATTCGTAAATAATGGTTAAAAAAAAAAACAAGGAAATAAAAAATAATAAATAAATAATATAAATAAATAAAATTTCTTACTTTTTATGTTTAACTTAAAAAATTACGTTTTACATACCTCTTAAACAGTAAATCACTAAAATCAAACACCATCACAGCCCCCCTCCTGCCACCGCTCCTGGACCAACTGTGATTTATTTGATTCTATTTGATAAGGTCACATTCGAGATCCATTTCAATAAACATACTAACATAAAAATGCAGTTCTTAATACAAACATTCAACCCAAATTATTTGATCTGATCTGTAACAAAGTTTTCACATAATTAAAACTTACTTAGCACGATCTGAACTATAAATAACCCACAACGAGAAACTTAGCCTCCATCTTAAACAAGAATAAATGTTTAACATTAACAATCCACACTTAACACCAGAAAGTAACTAACATAACACAGAAAACGTAACTTATTCACACCGTCAAGCCTGCCTCGCAAATAACAATGTTAACTCATCTACGTCCTGAGTCAGCACTCCTCCCTCATTCTTTCCCTCCTTATTTTATTCTTCATCCTTCTTTCTTCCTCCTTCATCTCGTTTTGCACTCGTGCTCTTTCTTTCTTTCGATCGTGGACCATTCCCCTACAGGCGGTCCTAGAGACCCTATACAAGGACTATACCCCTAATATTCGAAACTCATCTGACATCTGATAACACATTTATATAGGACACCAAACTGTTGTTATACCACTGTTTATTAACTCGGCACCGCACGGCTCTCCAGCACCGGTGCCTATTCCAACTCCTCAGACTCTTCATCCTCGCTCCTCTGTCTTCCTTCTTCCTTCCTCTTCCTCCTCCTCCTCCTCTCCTTTCTTCTTCTCTCTCCTTCTTCCTCTTTTTCTTTACCATGCATTTCTTCTTCTTTTCAACTGTGGACCTCCCGCTCCGGTGGGGTCCCTGACTCGAGTCCGACATCCGACTCCATCGCACCTCCTCATCTCTTCCTTCATCTCGCTTTCTCTTCTTCTCCTTTTGCATCATTCATTCTTCTCTTTTTTTTTTTTTCAGAAGGGACCCCTGCCTCCTCCGCGGGACTGACTCCGAAAACCGAACCCAACTCCGACTCCGTCTCCGACTGCCGACTCCGACTCCGACCCGACTCCACCCTTCTCCAAGTTTTAGTCTTCTACGATCATTTTTAATTTTGTACCGGGCACAGCCGTCCCCTCTTACAGAGGTGACGCGAGGTCGTAACTGTCTCCGACGAGATTACGTTCATCATATAACTCCCACCAAATTTTAGCCCGATGCGTTAAGCCTAACATGGTTTTCAGGACGCATTGACCCTTTGGCGCAAGGGGGCAAGCACCCACTTAAGTGACTATTCGTCACCAAGACTTGCCTGTATCATTTATCACACTACAATACCACATACCAGTTTCAGATCCGATAGCCTCTAGTCTCTTCATATCGAACGAAGTTGTCTTTGAAAGCACGTAAGCAATAAACGGTTAAAACCTACTCAAAATTGTAATTATTTTCTTGATTCATTGCATAGCTAAATGACAACCAGATGCACGTGAAAGACTATTTAAAGATCCGATTTAGGTGACGATCACGATAGTACTCGATGGAAGCATCACAACAATATGATCTTAGTCGATTCATTTTAAAACTTCTAGGAACCAAAAAGTCCCTTTTGAGGGCTTCGCCCTTTGGGCTTAAAGATCCTCTGATTCAGGCTCAAGAACCTCGTGACGTCTGTCTCTCAGACCTTAAATCGGTCTCACGACCTTAAAAACCTCTAGGTTTGCTCAGTACAAACGTCTAAGAGACTTAATGAAATGAATGGAAATTTCAAATCATGCTGCCAGACATGATGGAATCCAAACCTCGAAAATCGGTTTTCACAATTTCTTTGCCATTCGCCGTGCAAGAGGCGCCAAGGGAAAATCCAAAAGATCATCTCCGGAGTGGAATCTATGGTCTGGATTACTGGACAAAACGTTAAAAACAGTAGCTTAAATAATAGTACTAAAATGCTAAAAATAACAAGTCAACAAAAGGCAAGTTCGGTCCAAAAAGGTCAAATGAGGTAGTTTGCGAGAGTATATACTCCCCTCTCTCACTTACTAAAATTATACTAATTATATAATCTATTATAATAATTATTAATATAAATTATATAAATATAATAAATACTATATATAGTATATAATAAGATATAAAATATTTGGTTTATATTTTCCTTCCCATATTCAAGTGCTTGTTATAGATCGAAGTATTTAATTAATTATTATATATTTCAATATATATATATATATATATAATATATTTAATATATATTATATATTATAAGTATCAATAAAATATTTCTGTATTTATATATCAAATATATATATAGGCTATATAAGATTTACTTAAGATAGATGTATTAATAACACTGATACAGTATGTTTGATGAAAAAGATAATACATTGGAAATCATGTGGATTCAAATGTAATTTTAATTATATTAACAAAAATGAAAAAATTGACATATATTTTTGTGCTTCACATCCTAGTCCTATAAAAATGAGTAGCTTAGGCTATGCTTAGCTATTGTATTTCAGTTCAAATTTGATGAATGTATACGTAAAGTTGTAGAAAACCTTGAAGTAATAAATTGATATTTGATATTTTATATATTTATGTTTTATGCGGGGTGGGGCCCTTCCGCCTCCCCCCCCTATATCATCTCCCCGTCCCCCGCAGAGCGGGTGCCCCGCTCGCAAGCTCGTCCGGGAGTTGTTCTTTTAAATAAAAATACCATAAATTATAATACTAATCGCAAAAACAATAATAAAAAATGAAAAATAGAAAATTCAAAAAATAATTCCTATAAATACAATAATAATAATAATAATAATAATCAATCAATTAAAGTAATAATAATAAGTAATAATATAATAATAATAATAATAAATAATAATAAAAATATAAAATCTTTGTTAATTTCTACAAAATTTGTAAATTCAAATAACGCTAATAAATAATAGAAATTGCAGCAATAACGAAAAGGCCCGAATTTCGTTGTTTTTCTTATCGAAAATTTCCCGCCGTATAAATGGATTCAACATTTAATATAATGTCCTATATATATATAATAATATATATATTATATATATATATATTATACTTATAATATTATATATATATATATATATATAATATATATATATATATACTATAATATATAAAATAATATATATATATATATATATATATATAATATATATATATATATAATATTATATATATATATTATATAATATTATCTAATATATAATATATATATAAAATAATATAATATATATTAAAAATACTAAATAAAAAACTTAATTAAAGGTATTCTTATATATATAATATATATAATATATATATATATATATATATATATATATATATAATAATATAATAAACTATTATAAATATATATATATTAATAATATATATATATGCGCCAAAACAACATTAACTAACCTAACTTATTTCCTTAATTAAAGCAAATATTAATATTCTTATGTATAAACACGAATATACTATTTTATTTTCCTATCAATAGTAATCAGCAGTACAAATGAATGCGTACAAAAAAAACTACGAAATTTTAATTTCAAATTCACGTATACCCTTTTTACTATGTAAAGAATAAAAAGGGTATTCACGTATACCCTTTTCACCATGTAAAGAATAAAAAGGTTATTCACGTATACCCTTTTTTTACAGGATAAATAATAAAAGGTATTCACGTATACCCTTTTAACCATGTAAAGAATAAAAAGGTTATTCACGTATACCTATTTACTATGTAAATATTGAAAAGGGTATTTACGTATACCCTTTCTTATATGTAATGAATAAAAAGGGTCCTAAATATCTGGAAAAAAATTAGAAACTTACCATAAAAATAAAATAAATATAAAAAGAATTACCAAAAATACATTTTATTACTTCGAGCGATGCAGACCTTTTATTTATTAGTTTTTCCTTCTTGGAACGTAGACTGAATGAGCCAAGAAAAATATATTCTTTAAATAATGAATTTATCGATAAAAAAAATATACGTAAAAAATAACTATACTTTTTAAACATAATTACATTTTTGTTAGAAAAGTTTGTAATCGTTTAGAAATGCAAATACATCAAATTATGGCATAATTATAAACACAAAATAGAACATATCCGATCACAAAATGAAGGAACATGTTTATGTCCACTCCAGAACTCCTCGATCCATGGCACAATTCCCCTCCCCCCCCTCTATGTATCCTTATTTCTTCCACACCTTATATTCTTATGAAGCATTAAAAAGCAGGCTACTGATAATGAAGTTATATCGGCAATTGAACTGCAAATTTAGAAGATACGCAGTACTGCCGGTGTATGTGTAGGTGTGTGTGTGTAGGTGTGTGTTGTCGTCAGACGATAAAAAGGATGTAAGAGGAAGGACGGAGACCACATGTGTATGAAAGTTTACTAGATAGATCACTTTGATAAATACTTTTGGATCAGCTAAAAGAACTCCGGTTAATGTTCTTTTTCAAAATATAAAATTATTTAATGATAATGAAGTTCTTCCTTAATAGATATATATATTAGTATATATATATATATATAATATATATATATTATATAATATATATAATATATATATATAAATATAATATAATATATATATTATATAATATAATATATATATATATAATATATAGCCTATTTTATATAGTAGGCCTATATATATATATAATATAATATATATACTATATATTATATAATATATTTATATTATATATATATAATAATAAATAGATATAATATATATATATATATATATAATATTATAATATATAATATATATATATAATATATATATATATTATATATATATAATATATATTCACGCTACATATATAGAGGCTCAAACAATTATGGATGCTTAGAGATTTGGAACATTCTACAATCTAGTGATCAATATAATACTAGTAAGTGTTTTAATCTAGCTGATAGTGTTATATCTCAATTGGTACAGTAACATTAATTGAGTGATAGCGTTATTAATGTGATAGTATGATGATAGTGAGAATGTAATATAGTAATTAAGATGATAGCTGGTGTTATGTTAAAATAGGTAATGGGTAATGAATTGGCAGTGATGTAATGATAGTAATAATGATGATATTAATGGCATCAGATGATAACATTAAGGTAAATAATAATGATGGTAGTGATCAAAATAAACAGTGGAATACAATAGTTACGTTTAATAATGAAAGATAGTAATACTACATAATACAGTATATGTGTATATATTTTTATTTTTTTATGCATGTTATATTTTTTTATATATAAAGCTCCCGATATTGCTCAGTGGAGAGCATCGCCAAACCAAAGCGAGGGTCCCAGTTCGCAACTGGTCGGGTGGGAGAAGTGGGCTATTCTCTCCTTGGGCTTGCCTCCGTCCTTGCTCGGACGTTAAATGAGTACAGCCCCTCCTAGATTAGGGCTCTGCCCGGTGATGACTGGTTTATCTCTGTTAAATAATATATATATAATATATAAGTAATATATATATTATATATAAGTTATATATAATAATATATATATATATATATATATAATAATATCTATTATATATATTATTACGGTAATAATATAATATATTATATATATATAATATTATATATAAATAAATAATATATATATTAATATAATATATATATATATATATAGTAATATATATATATAATATATAATATTATATAATATATATATATTATATATATATAATATAAAATATAATAGTACGAAGTGGATCTCGTTAAAACATACTTGACCTTTTGACTTTCTGCCCTCCATGTGTTTTCCTGTAGTTGAATTTACCTTGTTTGACCCTTTTCTGCCCGCCATGTTGTTTCCTGAGGTTGATTTACCTGACCTTGACCTGTTTTGGCCTTGACCTTGACTGCCCTTGACCTTTTTGGGACCCTAATTTCCTGGCAACCCTAATTTTTGCAACCCTAATTTTTAGCACCCTTTCGAAAAAAGGGTGCGCCAAACGGTTGCGTCACAAACCGTTTACGTATTACCCCCGCATTTACCCCCATCCTAATTTTCGACCGTGGGCAATTTTTGCCCACGTTAATTTTTAGGTCTTTAGGGGCTTAGCCCTTTGTTGATGTCTTAACCTTGATCCTGGTCCCCGCAGGTGCCCGTCGCGTTTTTCCGCCGCCGCGTGCGCCGCAGCGCATTTTCTGTCGTTTCCCTGCCCGCCTGGAACCGGTGGTTCAAAATCCGCCAGCCTAAATAAATAAGGTTCTTCATAGCCCGAACGTGATGTGAGCGTATGTCAACCGGAGATCCCGGGTTTCCAGTCGTTCAAGTCCTAGTTACCAGAGAACTCCCCATCCCTATTTACAATACCCGCATTTTCATAACCTTCATCATACAATAACACTTGAAGTACATGCGCTTAATACACTGCGCTATGAGGACACCTACAGTTTTTAGCTTTATGACTGTTATACACTACACACTCTATGACATTACAGCCCATCTTACTGCTTAAATAATAATTGGTAACTTAAATAAAATAAAAATAATAATTGGCATCCCAAATAAATAAATAATTGGTAACACAGATAAATAAGAAAGGGTAATGAAAAGAATAAATATCAAATAATATTATTTTAGTAAAATATTACATATATATAACAAATGAAATTTCATTTTTAACAATAATACATATATTTACACAATTTCAGTAAAAATGCAAATTATAGTTTTATTTTTATCAGTGAAATTAAACGTTCCGATTTCATAACCCTGTGCACACAAACTGCGGGCCACTACCTAAAACAAGCATTCCTCTTATTTTGAGTATGGCGGAACCTTTTATAACCAATTTATAGCGGACATTCCTAATCTAGGCCCGCATTTCATATCAGGAAACATCACTTTCAACGGTAATGGGTTTATTATTTACCTGTGGTTGGTTAGCTCAACATAGAATTATGATGTCTTTGTGAAGTAAATTCACCAATCTTCTTCTCTCATCGATTGCTAACACTAATGCTTGTTAAGCGTCTGTATCTTGATCATTGTAGAAGTGATTGTCGTCGTAACGACCATCCAATCACATTCTTCGTTTTTCGACATCCTTTAACCATCTTGTCAAAAGTTTAATCTTTCTGCCATGCCTCGGAAGTTAATTAGTCTTCGTGTGCCTTGTTCAACGTTAACCTTTTTGCTTTCAAGATTAAGCAAAACTCGATCATTCTTCTTGATTCGACATGCGGGATTTGGGACCGTGCACACGAAATCTATCAGCTTATTCTCAGGACCCTATCTCGCAGTCAGGGTTTCCTTAAAATTTCCTCGTATCAGGAATATATTCGCCTTCACGAGCTGTGAAAACACAGCTATCGGTTGTCACAGAGAAGACACCTGTCCTAGAGATACCGAGGAGGTAATTAGTATAATTCGACCTCTGCAATAAGCGTGGTAAAGAAGCAACAGTACATTTGATGCCTTGGCTGTTTTTTATGAAGCCGTATGTGTAACTTCAACTATATGTTTAATCCCCGCCACAATGATCATTTCCTCACCTAAGATCAGCTCTCTCATTTAATTCCCGACCTGTCATACTCAGCAGACGATTATCCTCAATTTTGGAATACGTCTGAGCCTAGTTCCCCATAAATGAATTGAGAAGTAATTTTCAGCTATAGAAAACGCATTCCAGGATTCGCTTTAATATTGTCCGGATCAAGTGTTACGCCCTCGATATTTCCGTGAAATCTTGGTCAGTATGAAAGAACTTCTTCACAGTCTTAATCGTTATAGCCATCCGGTAACCCGAATCCTCAGTCCTCCATTTCAAGAAATGTTTCAATGTATTTATACGCGAATATGTCATTTGAAGAGTAAATTTCCATATTTCTGATCTTTTAACACTCATTACAGCCTCTTTCTCCTACAGCTACAATTCCAGCTGGACTGCAGTAACTGCCTTAAAAACAACGTTGGTTTCGTTGGCCTGCATTTTCCCTCATAGCCGTGAGCGCTGCCTGCATGTCTATCAAAGAGAAAAATATTAGCCGATTGTCAAGTCGTGCAAGCAAGAAACAGGAGGTAACAGATTTCTTAGTGAGTATACCGAAACATTACTAAGACCGAAATAAGTGGAATTCATTCTGCACGAATTTTCTATGCGGAATATCCCTACCTATCAAGTTTCGTGGGCGTACCGCCTGGAAAGGCTTTGTTTTCTGACAAAAAGGATACAATGAAGAAATCTAGATACTTCAAATAATGCTCCTGTCGGATATATATAAAGTATACGAAGGGCATTGTACGCCCCGTACAGGCTAGCCTACCTCTACCTTTCCATTTGAAGTTCATTACAATTGACGCCATCGTAACTACATAACTCCTCAGTTCTTGTTTTCCTTGTGTTTACAACAGTTGACCCACACTCTTTCATTTCGGTCAACCATTCTACTCCCCATATTCTAATAACGTCGCTAACCTTCTGACTTATAATCCGCTCTTTCATCATTTCACTGGACCTATCAATACTTGATTCCATAGAGTTTTTCTAAACCTCTTACATTCTTGATGTCGCGTGAAATACACACCGTCGAAGAGAAAAAATTCTTTTCATGGCTGTACCTATGGGGAGAGACTCTCGTGATCAATTCTATCGTTTTTTTCATTAACGTTGATGTTGGACGGGTAGATAAGAAAAGGATTTGGGAGGTAAATCAATATTTCAGCTGGAATTTCAACGTACCCGTCAGGTTTTAGGTACCTATTTTTGATTTTAAATTCACGCTCGCCACCATTTCTGCATGCTCGGAATGTCGATGACCTTCGTACATTCCATGAAACTAAGCCATTTCACTACCATCAATAACAGTAATTTTGAATCACAGTACGCCTATATGGCCTAATGTTTTTCAGCAGATAGTTCATTTAATACACCAAGCAATATAATGCACAATTGTACGACGCAAATCACGTAGGCATCGACTTTATGATCCTTAAGGAAGTCCCCTGAATTTCTCGAAGGGATTGTCGAAAAATAACATCTGGTAACACAATACCGAAATCATTCCTTCAGATACGTAATCCTTATGTTAAATGTTTGGATACCAGCGTGCAAATCCGTTTCCTTTTCACTTCGCATGTGATGTTGTCTCAAGTCTCCTTATCCGAATTTTCCGTGATATATTCTCAAGTGGTAAGAAATACGATAAGGAAAGAATCGCTTAGAAAGCTCGACCTGTAATCCCATGCCCTAGAGTTTTTCAAAGGCGCAAGGCAAAACATGTAACGTGTCTTAAAATGGATGTTTTGTGGGTTAGCCGTCATAGTTATTATTGTGGGTTCCCGCTCACAGGGTTAGGATATGGAAATTGGACGGTAGGTCTGGCAACAGTTGCTGTAAACAAACGGTTGTCAAAACGTTACCTCCATTATGAGCTGCAACTAGTATGCTTGGTATTCTTGTGTTTTTCAGCAAAACCTGAATAACTATATTGAGAAAAATCGACCAGAAACTTCTCATGACCAACCGTTTATCTTCCAGATTCAATTTGTAAATATTCAGTCGAGGCCGTTCCGCAAATCCTACATGTGATTGAAATGTCTAATTAATGGCTCCCCGCAGTTTATTGATACTGCAACTCACTAAATAACGGTAACATCATCGTTTTATATACGTCTCTTCGCTCTCACGACTATTAATTATAGGTTCAATTAATATATTAAAGGTAAAGTTGAGACGTTTTGCGAAAGCATCATCTGTTGGAACCTTGGGATTCTGCTTCATGAAGACACTGGGGGGTGATTATCACTTCTATTCCATACTTCTCCGTCGCATATCCACATTTTAAAATTATGCCTGCAGTCATGTTGTCGTTCCGCCCCCTTTATCACTACTATCTCATTCATCGTCAATAATTCACAATACTTAAGGTATTGGCAGGTAAGGTCTTTATGCAATTAAGACAAGCCTCATTATAGAATCCCTATGGCATTTATCACACGAGTAAAACGCGTAGATTGCGCCTCGGTTTTACCTTTATCATTTATAAGTTAAGCATTGCCCGCATCTGTATAATTACCTGACATCATTTTGTAAACCTGAATTAATTAATAATGGTGCATTGAAAGCTAATACATGATGGCAAAAAACAGACCAGCCAATTCTTAGGTCCACACTACTAAAGCTATCTTTGATGGAATCTCCTTGGAAAAAGATAATAATGGTTTTTCGGGTCATTAGCCTATTACAAAAAGGAGCGTAAGTCCGATTCTTTCACTGCGGTTTAACACTATCTCATTTGTCGTTCACATACTAGAGAAAACAAATTATTCGGCACCTATTGTTCCTCTATACGCGCAAATATCATCTGCCTTAGGGGTTCTTCATAAGTCAGTCCACAGCGAATTGCGATCTGTCCACTATTTTATGTAGATTCTGAGGTGTAAATAATCCTATTTTAGGTGCATCTTCGTCGGCTTTTTAGTTACATGAAAGTGTGGAGCTTACTAGCATGCAGCGTATACCTGAAACCAATCCACACTGGTTTGTTAATTTCCCGTCTATTGGTGTTATTTATCCTAGGTGCTACTTTATTGAGTGATGGTTAACAGTTCCAAAGAGGTTAATTGGACCAATTTCCCTCTGCTTGGTACATATCTGACATCTCCATGAAATCATCCATACATGGCTCTTGGTCACCGCACGAAAGAGTTCTAGAAAAACGGTCAACAGATACTGCGCAGATTTGTCGCGGAAATCTCTTCAATGGGAAGTGCGATATGGAAGTCCCATCTACCGTGATAAAGGAAACTGCGCCTGAGGGTATATCCCGATATGTTACACGCTACTTTCATACACTGTGATTATGAGCAGCTACAACGTCGTTGAATGTGCTGCGATTCACCGTAAAGAATCGCCTGGTATCCGATACGTACTCTGTAAGCGGTGCTGATCGATAATCCCCGAGTTACGCGTAGATCTTACCTTTAACAACTCTGTAGAGAAAGGCGTAGGTGGTTCATCAACCTCCTCCTCCTCTGTCGTCGGAAACACTGTCTTACACGGAAGGACCGCAACAGCCCGTGCATCTACAAGCCGCCCTCCGGCCCTTTCTGGCTTGCGTTTTTTTCTGCGAATAAGAATGAAAATTCAGAAACAACGTTGTGTATCATC